>OZ037769.1:15304632-15432132 GCA_964035545.1 Bugula neritina | reverse complement strand
ACAGCTTAGAGTTACACGCATCATCAGATGATACGGGCTCGTACCTGTGTTGAGATAAGTGAAAATAATATACCGTATTGTTCAACTCGGTGTGTTGTGATGGTTTAAATTTTCTTCATATTGTGCAAAAATAGCGTATATTTACAAAAAATAGATAGACATTCATAAAAACAGGATTTCAAGTCATAACTAAAGTGAAGTAATAGCAAAGAAAAAACAAATAATCAAATAAATAAAGCTCATAACTTCTAATAATGCAATATGTTTGATTAAGTTGCCAGATAAGAATCAAATCCAGTTTATCTACAAAGTTATAAACATGTGTTTGGGGAGTTAAAGTTTGCAAAGAGTAGAAATGAAACAGATATAACTTACTGTAACAGTAAAGAGCGGGGTATGTCAGTAACAGAATAATTTGCCGATGAACTTAAGGTTTCTGACACCTTCGTTACTATCGACGATATGAAATTCATTGTTTGTATACAGATAATGTCACACCTAACAAAAGTTGAAACTTCTTTTACAAATATTGTGTCAAATTGACAAACCAACTGACTAAAAAATTATAAGCTGAGGTACAAACTTTTGAGTTTTATCCACATGCTTCTATTTGTAAACATATGATGTTGAAATTTAAATATTTCGCACCTGACTAAATCGCAACCACATTATTATTTTTCTAAGCAAAAGCAACAATAAAATTGTTTAAATTAAAATATAAATAAAAAACAATTGCATGTGTGACTTTAAGTGCGAGATTTGAATTTTAATTTAAAAAAAGCTCAATTATAAAAATAAAACAAAACATATTGAACATTTATAATAGTAATACTGATTCAATAACTGAACAGTGAATGAGCAGATATTTTGTAAAACTGAAACAAAAATAACTTGATCCCATCTAAATAAAGTTATATATATATATTTATATATTAGTCTTAGAATTAGAGTTGTTAGTAACACTAACTACAAGCTAAAGTAATTTAATATTATTACTGCTTACAACTAGTCATTGGAATTTCAAACTGAACAAATACAACCAATACCATAAATGTAATTGTAAGTCAGTAGCACTTATCAGCGTCACACTGAATAAAATAAAGATTAGAAATAAACCTCAATTATAATCATTTTGAAATTGTTTGTATTATTACAAACTCAAAATAAAACTACTACAAGTACTAGTTCGTAACTTTACGAGGTGAGTTAAAATTAATTATAGGTGTCGGTATAATGGCTACCCACCTCTTATAGTATAGCCAACAACTATAAGTATAATATATTAATATTATAACTATAATAGTAATTGTATGCAAAGGTAATACTTATCGTAATACTAACATTTAATGGAAAATACAAGTAAATAATTATAATTGTCGCTATAAGTATAAGTCACTAATTCAAAGTGTAACTCAAACTGTGTAGTTACAAGACGATCATTAAACAAAAATATTTGTGTAACTGTAAATATAGCAATATTAAATACTATATAAATATCAAATCCAGTAAAACTATTAACATCTATATCAACATGACTTAATTTTACTTTTAATCTTTAAGTTAAAGTTTAACTTTAAGTTGAAACTTTAACTTCAAGTTGAAGTTAGTCTAAACTCTAAAGTATTTTCAACATAACACCACTCTTAATCCAAAATTCAAATAGCTAAAACTGTAAATTCAAATAAAAAGTGACACACCTTTAAAAATAGCTAAACTTAGTTGATATATACTACATACAAAAAAGTTGAGAGCATTTAAATGTAACAAAGTAAACAATAGTTACCGTAAGGAAACAGACCACAACAACTTGCATCGGATTTCCGTATTAGATGATGAGTAGAAAGTTTACTATTGTGCTCGCCTTACGTATGAAATTCATTGGTGAAACTTTTGACCAATGGTAGACGTAAGTACTCAAACTAACCAATCATGCTCAATTTGATAGACAGACAAATCTATGTTTACTTTTGACAGCTTAATAGCTTACACGGATTGGACAAGTCTGCAAACCACGTGATTAAAATCAAGCATGGAGTAAGTTGTGGCAACCTAAAATGCTATTTTCCAAGTGTTCCTGTAACACCGTTCAGGTGCGCTCCGACTGTAGCATCATTGTTTATAAATGTTCCACGCACAAATCCGTCTTTTATTTGCTAGTAAGAAGTTGTTTAGCCCTATAGTGCGGCTCTTAAAAATCAAAGTATTTTAATTTATCAATGGTATATCACTATATAGGTTGGTATAACTATAATATTAAGTATAAATCTTATAGTTATTAGACTTACAATTACTAGTATTACTATTAGTTAATGTTTCTATTATCACTATCAGTATCACCTATTACTATGACTATGACCATGAAGTTCAAGTATGGCCATGGAATTGAATATGGAAAATCAGAATGTTTAGTATTATAATTATTGCTACTTAGTCGCTAGCCTTAAGCTTGGAGTTTTAGCTTTATAAGGATGGCAATCATTATGATTAAACTTGTAATAAGTTTATCATTATCAATATGAATATGACTATCATCATTATTGTGATGGTAATATTCATACTATCAGTACCAGTAGGACAACACTCATACTCAGTCTCATAGTGATAGTGATAGTGATATTCAGTCTCCTAGTCATGATCTGACAATAAGTGTATTGTTTATAAAAAAGTATAATAATAATCAACTACATTTGTAGAGGTGATCACATCTAAACTTTTTATTGATACTTTGTTAGTGTAACACTAACTTAGAGTTTTAGAAAGATAATAAGGTTGGAATACTATTGCTTTATTTTACCATATTTAATGAGCGTTGATACATATAGAATAGAATAATAATGACTGTGGTACTGGTAATAATAACACTGGGTAAACTTGTAATTTGGAAAACAATTTAAACTTGAACTTACTTGTGTAAGGGAAGAAAGAAAGAATACATGTTCAAAAGAGAACAGTAAAGCTGAAACTATTCATAAACAAAAACGCTAATGAATATAATAAATTCAAATTTCTATTTGTGGGAAAAAGTAATAAAAGTCTGTTGGTTGTAGTAATAAAGTAGACAAGAACTAAATCAGCTACTACCAATACATTGAAGTTTTTTCTGAATAATTTTATTTTAAAAACAAGGCTTCTGCAAAACTTTATCATAAACCTTTCAGCATAACTTTAATAATTAGTTTTATGCAGCTGTTTTAGTATAATATTAATAAACCAACAACTTAAGTCACCGACATAAACCTTTTACTTTTCCTTGTGACAAATGAGTGACTGGCTTTCAAAAATATTTTGATGATTTAAATGTATAATAATATAACATAATATAATAAACACGGTCAGATGTGTAGAGCATGCATCAGATCAGAATTATATAATTAGTTAAAGTGTTGAAGCATCAATTTGTAATCTGAAAAACTGGAATTTAGTTTCTATAAAACATGTACTTTGAAATTACTTCTAAAACAATCATAGTATTATCATAAGGTCTTATTGATGTGATATTGGCTAGTGGAATGAAACTGTTGCCCTTACACTCATTGTATACAGCTAACTTCTAGCTGCCTATTATAGTCATCATATTCTTAAACTAACAAATTATTGTTATGACTGTGTAGATAAACAACTGGCATTATAAGAAATTTAGTTGGGTTTGAGGAAATTCTGTTACACTGCTTACATGCAAGATAGTATCAATATTAAAATATGACTATTTCTGTTTTCAAACAACCAAAGATTATATGATTTTAGGTTAAACCAGCTGGTAAAGTTCACACTGCACAATGACACTTTGCCTGTATATTATTCTACAAGGATTGCTGTATATGACATTTGCTGACTCAACATCAAATCTACCTGATGTGGCAGCGTATGTGGACAGACAGTTCCTGTACACGCTGCCCGGCAAGAGTGCTGACACAAAGGTAATTTGTTGTCATGAATCAAACCTCTGTTCTTCTCGCCACAGCAAGAGCAATAACTTGACAATGTGGCTTTTTGAAGCATTTTGCAATGACTGACACTGGTGAATGCGTTTTAGATGAGATTAACATTACAAGTCTGGATCCTAGTTTGTTACTATAACGTATTTGATTATAAAATCAGTCTTTGAGAAAAAGGTGGAAATTCTCTAAGATTTTACAGTTTAATAAAGTTTTAAAATGAATTACATTTGTAATTTAATGACCTGCCATGGGAGAACTGAGATAGATTATGATTATTGATGTGTCAAATGCCGGCTGGGTTAACCTCACCTGGTGATCAAGTGCTAACTTGAGTATAATTATTAGTTGTGGTATGTCTTAATCAGTATCATTTAGTTCAGCAGTGGTTTCTTGCACCAATTAGAAAACCTACCAATGCAGCATTTCACAATATATGTCATTTCAACCTGCTTGTAGGATAATCTGATATTTATATTGATAAATTCACGAATCATAGTATTTCTACATTTTATAATAAATTTTAAGTGTAAGTCCAACACTCCTGTGTGCACCAAATTAAAGGTGTGTTTCTTTGATGTTTCAACTTTTCAAACAAATTATCCAAGCTAGTTGTTACATCTTGTATTGTATTTCATTGTATGTCATCGATGTGTAATAAGATAACTTTCTTTGTTCATAACAATATTTTTCACTCTTTCACTGTGCATTTGCTACTCCATCTTCGACCTTTGAAACATAGCCTTTGCATCATCCTGCATGGACCCAGCCTTCTACTTTCACATGAATTTTACATACTTGGCTTGAGTTTTCCCTCATCAAACTGAAGCCAAGTTTTTTTTCTCTTGCAACAGTAAGTGACAAGATTAATGTCTATTTGTTATTCTAATTGCAAAAAAAAACTTTATAAAAAGATTTAATTTGAATAAATGTTTTCCTGCTTTATTTATAGCGCAGAATAAAAGTTCACATAAATAAATCTTGTTACAGACAGACACTGTTGAAACTTTCCTGTAAGTTTTGACTTTAGAACCTCTTTGGACAGTTTTATCGCTTTTTATTTTCTACAGTGGTTTGCCTGGGAGTTATTAATGGTGGTAGAATGTGACCTTGTTTCTCTTAGACTTTAAAGGGTGGCAATTCTGCTTTCAAGTTAGTGTGGCTGGTGGCCAGTTGCAAATATTAAATACTCAATGTTCATATCAACTCTTTAGTTAAAATCAATACTAGTCGGCTTCGGTGCATTTCTACTAGAATTTTGATTTCGAGAAGCAAATTAATGCTGATAACTTCTACCCTGAACTGTTGTAACTTTTGCTAGTAGTACTACCAGTTAGTACTACTAGTACTATTACTACTACTACTACTACTACTACCATTACTACTACTACTACTACACTACTACTACCACTATTACTACTAGTACTACTACTACTACTACTACTACTACTACTACTACTAGTACTACTACTACTACTACCAACACTACTACTAACTCTACTAACACTACTACTACTACTACTACTAGTACTACTACTACTACTACCAACACTACTACTAACTCTACTAACACTGCTACTACTAGTACTAGTACTACTACTACTAACACTACTACTACTAACTGCAATAACAAGGAGGTCTTCACAAGCTCTTTTATTTACTATAAGTAGTCATATGTAAACATCACGTGGCAAACTATGCTTTATGTATTGTTACAAATTCTTATTTAATTGCTCACGTCTTGCAACTTTTGTACTCTTCTTCCTTTTATGACATAAAACGTGAAGCAATCACCTTTGATAAAATGTAACAAAATGCACAAGGCAAGCTAAGTTCTTTGAGTAAGCAGTATTTGAGAAAATATCACAAGGTGTGGTGTAAAAATTGTAGGATGAAAAATATACATAAATTTGCATTCACTGCAATTAGGCATAAACATTTTTTGTCTTACTTGTGCCATGTAAAAATTGTATATTTTCCTTTTGCTTGATTCTTATTTAAAATTTATCAATAATTAAAGTAGTAGTTGTTATACACAACTTATGGTGGTGTAAAACTGTGGTTAAATGCTAACATTAGAAACAAAATTCACATTTTTGAGTCTTTGTTTGATAAGGTAATGATGAAAGTTTCAACTCGTCATAGATAAACAGCTCCACCTAACTCTTCCGAATTCCTACATTTCCTGTTACTTTGAAAACAAATATATATTCATTTTATCTGGTAGGTGATTGAAGTCGGCAAATCCAGTTTACCGACTTGGCTTACGTACGACACACTGAGTTCTACACTGCTAGGCGTACCGAGTGGCAAGGACAGAGGCACATACATCCTGTCTGCAGACAATGACCTCTTCGCCATCACTGTACGCTCCACTGACCTCCGAGATGTGGCCGAGCCGACTCACTCCAGCGAAGAGCCTGTCGTATGCAAACCACAGGACTCTCTTACTCAGGTCAAGGTCACTGTGAACGCCAACATGATCACCTTGCGACCTCACGAGAGATACAATTTAATACGAGACTTGAGTGAGTATCTCTCGCTGAAGCCGCAGCACGTATCTCTTCGCTCGCAGACCGTAGAGGATGTTGCTGACCCTGCGTCTGCCCTCGTCTCGGGAGTCGGCGATCAGAAGAAGCAGACGTCTCACAGTGCCGAGACGAGCAGCGTGCTGTACTGGAACGTCGGCTGCGGGATTGTCAAGTCGAATCAGATGGATATTCTAGAGAGACTAGAAACTTCCGCAAAAGATGGAAGTCTCGGCAGAAAGCTAAGTCATGGCGTAATTGGATGGCAAGTGGTGATTAGCAAGGGTAGGGGATCACTGGGCAAGAGAAGGCTGAAGAGGCAGGTTGGAGTGACGATCACCCCTTCACCTGGTGGGTTTACGAAGATCCAGCGCTATAAATTATGAGTATAAATAGGCTGTTAAAGGAAATAATAGGGTGAAGCCACTTGAAATACCAGTCTATACAATAATAATTTATACTGTGTATAGGACTGCAGCTGCATTTATGTGACATTCAATATTAATATTAGTGAGCCATAAAATCTAATATACTACAAATTATGGCCAGTGTGATTTATAATGGAATATAAATTAGATTAGGTTAGTGGTAGTCTACATATAATAGATAATATGTACACAGTGTATATACTTGCAGTGTTCATATACTCTATACTCTATAGTATAATTATATAGTCTAAGCTGTACATACAGCTGCATACATGCAAAATATTATCTGATATATACATGGGTTATATTTGTAGGTACACCCACCCAGACCTCTACCCAAATATCTTCCACGTAAGTTGTTCACTTACACTTACAGCGGAGCGTAAATAATTGAAAATATCTTTGAATCACAAAGTGTGTCGTTACAGTCCACAATCAAAAGTAGCTGAATAATTAGGAAAAACATGGGAAATCAAGCAAAAATGAAAAAGAACCTTGATTATTTAGGTGTATTTATTGATATTTTGCTAGTTTTGGACAAAAACCCATGTTCATTAGCAGCTAAATTGTGAAAAATAGCTGAAAACTGGAGATTTCCAATGTGTGCTAAATTAAGTAAAATGACCCAAAAGCAGTAACTTTGTACTTAAACTTTTATGTAACTCTTTTGGTTGCGCTATGTTGAATCTCCCTACACCAGTTTTAGTGGTTGCTCTTGAGAAGACGGGTGTTTGAGAAATTGAGAATTGTGTGTTAAAGGAAGTAGGAAGAAATATTAGATAATTTGTGACAGATTCATTGACTAATCCAGCATCGTGACTGGTTAGGTCCCACCTCCACAATAGTCTAGCGATCTAGCGTATAATTAAGGAAAAAAAGGGGGAAAATCAAATTTATGTCCCATTTTCATTTTTATTGGCATCAGAAAAAGTGGTTAGTAACTCTGATTAGCAAATTCTTAGTGATGAAAGAATGGGTTCTAATAAACCGGCATATACTAGTATAACTATACTTAAAAAAAAAAAATCACAAAATTTTCAATAATTTTGCTCGATATACAAGGTAACATATTCAAATTGATAAATCACTTAAATAAAATTACTCAACAGGGAAACATTTTAAAAAATTATTTTCCTGAAATAAGAAAACTGATCTTGGCACATGTTACTAGCTGCTTAAAAAGAGCCGGCTTTGGTGTGCAGTCAAATAGAGCCAAATCTGTCACTTGAGTTTTACTGCCTGCTTTCATATGGCAACGTTATTTATGTTGTCTGGAAGAAATAACTCGACTTGCCTGGTTCTCCATTAATCAGGGATATTTGGTGTCAAGTCGGGGTAATGTGCAAAAAACAGTAAAACTTTCATAACTAAAAATCAAAATTATTTATTATCCATATGTTGGAAGTCAGTTATAAAATTTTTGTAGCTTTGAAATTTTTATACTTTCACACTTTTCAGTCAAAAAGTCAATTCAGTTTCCCATAGCTCTAGGCATTTAGGAATGTTGTGGTGTGTGCCAGTGTGTGCCAGAGTTAACAGCTTTCCACTCTGTCTTTACCCTGAGCTGCCGGCTTTTGTTTCAGGGTTGTGCCCTCATCAGAAGTGACGACTACTGTGAAACCTAAGGAAAGTAGTTCTCCACCTACAACTACAACCACTACAACACCTACACCCACAACTACAACCACATCAACTACAACCACAACTACAACACTTGCACCCACAACTACAACACCTGCACCCACAACTACAACCACATCAACTACAACCACAACTACAACACTTGCACCCACAACTACAACACTTGCACCCACAACTACAACACCTGTACCCACAACTACAACACCTGTACCCACAACTACAACACCTGTACCTACAACTACAACCACAACTACGACACCTGTACCTACAACTACAACACCTGTACCCACAACTACAACACCTGCACCTACAACTACAACACCTGTACCTACAACTACAACACCTGCACCCACAACTACAACACCTGTACCTACAACTACAACACCTGCACCTACAACTACAACACTTGCACCCACAACTACAACACCTGTACCCACAACTACAACACCTGTACCCACAACTACAACACCTGCACCTACCACTACAACACCTGTACCCACAACTACAACACCTGTACCCACAACTACAACACCTTTACCTACAGCTACAACATCTGTACCTACAACTACAACACTTGCACCTACAACTACAACACTTGCACCCACAACTACAACACCTGTACCCACAACTACAACACCTGTACCCACAACTACAACACCTGTACCCACAACTACAACACCTTTATCTACAGCTACAACATCTGTACCCACAACTACAACACCTGTACCTACAGCTACAACATCTGTGCTCACAACTACAACACCTGTACCCACAACTACAACCACAAACATAACTACAACACTTGCACCCACAACTACAACCACAACTACAACACTTGTACCCACAATTACAACACCTGTACCTACAACTACAACACCTGTACCCACAACTACAACACTTGCACCCACAACTACAACACCTGTACCTACAACTACAACACCTGTACCTACAACTACAACACCTGTACCTACAACTACAACACCTGTACCCACAACTACAACACTTGCACCCACAACTACAACACCTGTACCTACAACTACAACACCTGTACCTACAACTACAACACTTGCACCCACAACTACTCCCACAAACATAACTACAACACCTGCACCTACAACTGCAACACCTGTACCCACAACTACAACACTTGCACCCACAACTACTCCCACAAACATAACTACAACACTTGCACCCACAACTACAACACCTGTACCTACAACTACAACACCTGTACCTACAACTACAACACCTGTACCTACAACTACAACACCTGTACCCACAACAACTACTCCAGCTACCTCTACCACTGGTGCTGGCAACTCTACAGTCATTACAACTCTGCTGCCTCAAGTCAGCCCTAATATTACTTCTAATTCTCGATCTGTTCGATCTACCACACCATCTGGTTCTACTTTATCCACATTCATAACTCCTCCACCAACACCCCCTCCACCTCCACCCACGACTACATCCACTCCTTTACCACCACTCAACTCCTCCAGCACACCAAAGACTCACTCCACCACTGAATCTCCTGGTAATCAAACCATGACTTCACCATCGGCTGCAACTACCAAGGTAAGACAATTATGTATCAATAAAAGAGATTGTCAAAGCTCTAATTAGTAGTTAATTAAGTTGGACATGAATGTGGGTGAAATAACGCCAAAACTTTGACAATACGTTATGTTAAAGTTATTTTTCTTGTTTTCAGAATAAACATATTAATTTACTAAGGACTGTGCCTCTTTTAACTTTTGGTGTTTAGATATGCATATGAACTGTTTTTACTCCCTACATTCAGTTCTCCAATATTTAGATTGTAAACCCCCCCATTCCAATACTAACAACTGTTTCTTACATGTGTTTTTTCTCAATATGATCTTGTACTGTGGGTATTGCATAAGATGGCATTGTTTCAGTTGTTATACTTTATTCTGTTTTCCATTTCTTTATATAGGAGTTGCAGCCACGACAAGTATACTTGTGTACTTGTCGTTGATCATGGTTTGCTAAGTATGGTCTCTGCATAGACATTCACATGTTGTTTTGTCTTAATATAAACATCGCTTGCACTTTTGACTCATTGAGTTAATGAGTCAGTAAATTAGTCAGTCACAGACTCACTGACTCAATCATTCAGTCAGTAAATTAGTCAGTCAGTAAATTAGTCAGTCACAGACTCACTGACTCAGTCATTCAGTCAGTAATTTAGTCAGTCACTGACTCAGTCAGTCTATTAGTCATTGACTTATTTATCTATTGACTAGTAACTGATCTATTGCCAGTTAATTAGTCAATGACTGAATGATGAGTCACTGATTCACTGTGAGTCATTTAACTGCAACTTACGTCTGCAACAATACGTCGTCTGCAGCATACGCATGATTTAGTTGTGTTTTACTTGTTGTAAGCAATGGTGTAACTTCAGATCAACACAACAAAGTGTATGTCTATGTTTGTGTGATCACACACCTCTATTACTCATTGACCTCTTCAATAGTATTTACGCCTAACTTTTAACATCTCGTAGCTTATCAAATTCTCTGCCCAATCTAAATTCTATGGTAAAAATTTTTCTCCTGCTGGCAGATATAATAGCATTTTTCCTTCTTTTTCAAGCATAATACTTAAAAATGCCACATCAGTAGATGAATTCATTTAATCCGTAAGCTAATTAACTAATTAATCATTTGACTTCAACTAGTACTTAATTACTGATTGGATTTTTCTGATTGCCCTGGACTGTTGTGTCTGAACCAATCACCAAATGATGTCTGACTCAGTAAACAAACTTCCTGATAAGTTCTCAGTGCAAGCCATTGTAGACCTCATATAATTTCATACACCAGTCTGCTATCATTCAGTTGTGCGTGTTTTTGAGTTATTTGCCTACTGCACTGTCTACTCACGCTTTTAACTTACCTGTAGATCATCCCTTTAACTTCTAGTCTGAATCTATTCCACGTAACCACGCCCCTCTCTGTAGACCTCATTGCAAGCTCTCAACAGAGGTTGTGTTGACAATAAAGTTGCATCTTCACTGTGTACAATCTGTACTCAGGTATTACTACTAAATATAGCAGACAGATTGCCTCTTCAAAATCTCACAAATTTAGGTTCATGTTAGTTATATAAATTAGAAAACAGTTTTGAGAGATATTTTTGAACTTTTCTATCTGTAATTTATCTTTTGTTGCCATAAGCTTGAAAATATGATGACAAGTGTTTAACTACTCAGTTTTCAATGTGTCCATTCATTGATTATATTTTGTCTATACTAAATTATTAATAGAACAGTTCAGATACCCTGTAAAAATCCTTGCCATAAACTGTGTGTAGCAGATAGAATCGGCCCTGGCCCCCTTCTCCCACCTTCAAAACTATTTTTTATAACTCGAACATGGTTAAATTATTCACATTTATTGCTGCTGAAACATTATACTAATTGCACTGTGTTGACAATTCAAACACTCGTTTCTATCATTTCATCAGTATACACTTCTCGAGTACGACACTCGTATCGACACTCGTATCGTACTCGACTGATGAAGCTGCGTAGTTAGAAGTCCCTTATCAGTCCAGTATTTGATAGTGTGGCTAATATGTTGTGTACACTACTACTCCTACTTACTTATTCCGGTCCCTCAATGAAATGTTGACGATAAACAGACAGTTTGCGTATATACCTTAGACGTGGTATGCAAACACTTGTAGTATATCGTATCATGTTTATGACAAATTCCATGCTACACGATATAGCGATTATGATATAGAATAAGACACACTAACCTATAAACATAAATATCAGCGACCAAACAAGTTCACATTTCAATGCTAAAATATGCCACAATTAATTCGCAGCTCAAGCAAAATAACCAGTTTGTATATCGTGTTTAGAGGTCCTATGTGGGGAGTACATTTAGCTGTCCGTAATCTCATTTCATCTCCCGGCATAAAAAAACTAGCTAAAATATATTTTCAAATGCTAGAACACTTGTTTTTCATTTTTTAATAAAGTAGCTCAAAAACTTGTAATTTTTACTGCTTGATTATTGTGCAAGTATATTTAAAGCAATTAGATATATATTATATACTAGGTTACTTTTGTCAAATATTGGAATGCTTAGAGCTGCGGCTTACAGTGTGGGCTGCCGTGTTGATTACAGTGAGTGTAGATATAGTGTAGGTTATATAGTGTAGGTTATATAGTGTAGGTTATATAGTGTAGGCTATATAGTGTAGATATAGTGTAGGTTATATAGTGTAGGCTATATAGTGTAGGCTATATAGTGTAGGTTATATAGTGTAGGTTATATAGTGTAGATATAGTGTAGATATAGTGTAGGTTATATAGTGTAGATATAGTGTAGGTTATATAGTGTAGATATAGTGTAGGTTATATAGTGTAGGTTATATAGTGTAGGTTATATAGTGTAGGTTATATAGTGTAGGTTATATAGTGTAGGTTATATAGTGTAGGTTATATAGTGTAGGTTATATAGTGTAGGTTATATAGTGTAGGTTATATAGTGTAGGTTATATAGTGTAGGTTATATAGTGTAGGTTGCATTGCAGGTTTCAGTGTATAAGAAAGATCGGTAGTTTGACCTCAAACAATCCCCTAAATTCAATGAACCACAGAATATTTCCAAATGAAATTATTTCAACTTAACGAGTGGACAATCAATACTTGACATCATTAAAATTGCTCCTTGAAATTTCACGTCCTCGTGTTTTCTTACGAGGCAGCATATCGTATTGATTAATAGAAGTTAAGTCAGCAACGCAGTACACTACACTAAAACATTGATTGAATCTCAAGTTTGCTTTTATCTGGCAGCTAATTGCTGCCACTGCCTGCAGGTTGTGTCTAACGGTAGCAGCTGGGGGCAGGAAGTTACTATTTCTCATATAAATTTAGCTTCTAACAAATTGTATTAATTAATGCCGTGTTACATGATGTGAACTGCATCAATGGAATAGTTAGCTGCACTTCCCCCACTGTTAGCTAACCGGCAGCGTGCATCTGCAGCAGATGTCCTTCGGCAGCAGTCTTTGAAATAGCTGAAATATATTTTGTAGTTACTTTTCGCAATTTACTTTCCTTCCAGGTGAATATGTTACAGAATTGACTCAACATCAAATAGTGTTTACACCTTTTTCCAGGGGGGGGGGTAACTTCAATTTTATAAAAAATAGTTAACAATGTTTTTCAAGTCAGGTAACTTAGAAAATATAAATTTCAACTCCCTGCAAGATGCTGCCTACAATTATTTTTCTTTTAGCACAAATTTTAAGTTAGTTCATAGAATGTTATTAAGAAAGTAATTTCCTATCAAATAACCTACAGAATGCATACAATATTTACGATTACTATTGATCACATTAGCTTGCCCTTAGTGTGACCTTCACATTATGTACATAGGCCATAAGAATATTGGTAGAATTGGCATGACTATCTGTTTTCTCTCAGATGCTTATAACAAGAGTAGAGATATGAATTCTATTTATAGACCAGTTCTGCTAATATAAGGCTGTCACAGATTAGATAGAAAGTACAATCTCTCTAGCCGCTGATCCCACTCTGTCTAACGGGTGGCAGTGGGACCACCCGTACTAGACACTGGAAAGAGTTTGGTTATCTAATCACGGCTCTGATATCTTTTATTAGTGTCACACTTCCGAAAAACTTGATAAAAAATATTTATCCTTCATATTCTCTAGAACAAGGTGCATTTCATCTCCTTCACTCTCTCCTCTGTGTATAATGTAGAGTCCTCAGGCTATATCTCTAACTCTTAGATTATCTCTGACAGTTACATTCATGTCACCTCTACAGCATCTAACCTCTGCTTCCTTTTGTTTGACACTAAAGCTAACATGTGGAGACAATCACCTACTTTATGTTTGAGATGTAGTGTTACCCTGCAGTACCACTGTGTGCTATGTTGAAGCAATGAGCTAACTATGCGTTGTAAACCAGTTTTTCTACTCCTAGCTGATGCCGTAGAATGTGCTGCTTTTAAGTGCTGACTTGTTATTTCGCTGTTTATAGCCTTTCCCATCGCCACCACCGATCATAGTGACGAAGCCACTGGTGCCCAAACCCCCTCTGCTCAACCCCAACTACTCCACTCCTTTGAGACTGAAGATGTCGAGTGGCCAACTCTTTACCTACCAGATGCCAACTGATCTCTTCAGCGATCCTGTAAGTATTCCCAGGATTGATTTAAATAGAAGACAATTCCAAAGATTTCCTGCTAGGTTTATTTTATTTGGTAAAGTATTTTGCATTCGAATGTCAAAGTAGTGTAAAATACTAACATACACGAAGGATAGCCTTAGAGTGAGCAGTAGACCTGTTCGTTAGTTGTGTGGGTGGGTGAATGCGATGTAGATCTAAAACACTTCTTGACTCAGCAATGAGCATCTGCCCTAACTGTTAAAAGAAGCACTTCTCACACCAGGTGTAAGCGATGTCTTCCTGTGTCAGCAGTTAAGGCAGCATATTTCTAATTATCTCATATTGTTTACCATCACTAATAGTTTCCGTTGAGAGAGTGCATTTGGCAAAGTAGTTAATATTGTACTAAATTGGTTTCTAAAATGGTCTCTAATGTAGTCTACTTGCTAAAATGGTCCATATGTTAAATTGGTTTACATGCTAAAACATGTATGCAGAATACCATATCCTTTTTGAAGAAGTTGCTAATGCATTTGGCTTTTCATTTTTTCTTTAAAGTAAAATGTTTACTTGGCTTATTCAGTAACACAAACCGAAATTTATTATAAGTTAATTATAATATATAAGTATTACTGTCTTCTTTTCATCACACATTACCTGATGTTTATGTCTAATCCGAACCAACAATTACACAGATTACGTAAACCAGGGTTAGGATTTGTACAATATACGGAATTCATATGCCACAGTCGGGATTGTTGGTTTGTGATTATCAACGTATAACTCTAAGAGTCTAATCCTCAGCCGAATTTCTCGAGAGAGCTAGTAGTGCTTCAGTCCTGTTGACATTTACCTCCACCAATCAGCTAATAAATAAGTTCAGTTGACAAGTGATTCTTGACTTCCACAAATGCTAATCAATTTGATAAAAGTATACATTAATAGTTGCAGTAGAAACAACCAAGTTATCTCTCGCATAGAGAATATTAGGGTGGTACCTGGCTTTTAATCTCTCTCAAATATTGGTACCAGGGAGCTTTAATGGTTGCCCACATCAAATAATGAGAGACTACAGCAAATTGATTGTTTTCCACCTCTAATCTTTCAAAGTAGATTGTACCTCTAACTTAAGGTCAACCAGAAAGATGATTGCTAGAATTATGATGGATATTGTAGCATTTGACAGTTCATACAGTGACCAGGTCTTTTACAGATACCAGTACATTATTTTCCTACTTGTAGAAGTTTTGTAACCAAAAAACGGTAGCAATTATTACTAATAATTTAAAAAATGAAGATGCTGAAAAACAGTCAATGAAATGCTAAAAAAAAGGCTAACAATAAGTTCTATAAAAGTAAGATTGTAGGATGGTGTAGAAGGGAAAGTAGTTAGGTGATGGCTGGCTACAGCAGGGTAACAATACACAAGTGTTTAGGTAAATATTATCAACAAGCCAAATAGATAAAGGTGACATAGAGTTAGATTAAGTCCCTAATCATGTATTCCCACCAACTACTCACTCATTCATCATTCTTAAGCATTGAGTAGTTTGTTTACTGTTTGACTTTGTAGTTATACATGTGTACACCAAATGAGTCAATCCTAACTCCTCATACCTTTAAAGAAGGTTTCAACACTATAAAGTATTTAGTTCTGTGTAACATATGTTATGGTCTTATTGTAATTGGAGCTTATTCCATCATGTCTTGGTATTAAGTAAGTTTTAACACTTAGTGATTGTTGATCACAGTGACTCACCTTCACTAGTTGATCAGAATCGATGTGATAATTGACTCACACTGAGTCAAAGTGACTTACTGATGAGTCGTTAGAACAGAACCAGTTAAGAAATGTCTCTGTATTTCGGAGAACTTATCCTCACTTCATTTTATGATAATTGTTGATATATAATAAACATGATTAAACAATGACTGAATATTTATTGTAAATATTTTACAGAACAATGAAATACTAAAATTCTCAGTTCGAGACTTCAGCACAGACCGAGATGTGGATGATGGTAAAGGTTCCTGGCTCTCATTCGACAAGATTAACAATGAGCTCTTAGCTTTGCCACTTGATGTCAATGTTGGAACGAGTAAATACCTCCTTGTCGCAATGAACTCTCATGGCCTTATGACTACTGTACACCTCACCTTAGCAGTGAGCCCGAAAAGTACTACTAAAGTAACTCAGGTAACTATTGAGAGGGTATAGGTGCAATACCCATGTAGCCATTTGGAGGGCTAATGGTATTGAGTCACAACATTGGTAAACAGTTGGTTATTGTGTTCAACTCGTTTGGGGTTTATGTCTATTGGAATTGAGTTTTAAAGACCATGCTAATTTGAACACCCTAACAAATTGTTTTTCAGGACGCTAAGAAACTATTTAACTCTCTCAACTGTCTGACCACAAGTCTTATAGAATATAGGAAGTTATGTTCCCTTGTTGAGCACTCTTAATGCTAATACTGATTCTAATAAACTTTTAATCTCCTAACAAAGAGAGCATAAAATTTCTACTAAATATGCTGTATAATAATTACAGTTATACGCCATGGCCGTGGCCGCCCCCTTCAGCGGCTCAGCCCGCCAGATGCTGGATCTGGTGTACACCCTCAACCCCCTGCTGATAGGCTCAGAGGACAGACAGATTACGGTGGATGGCGTGGAGTACTCCGACAAGGCTACCGTCAAGTTCTCGGTATCCCCGCCAGCTGGTCACTCGGCATCTCTATGTCCAACTGACGTCAACAGGTACGTATGTTGGTTCTCTTGTGCACCTGGCAGTTTGTACTGGAGTATAACAGGATTCTCGCGATTATGTATGACATCACCACCAAAATTGTTTTTCTGTAAAGCTGCATTAATCCATAATCTAATCTCTGACAAACCCTTAGAGAGTCCAGGGTTTGGTTATCAACTTCGAAAATTTAGAATTATATTTGATTAGTTCAAGTTTAAAATGCATTTAAAAGAGAACGGATTTGTTTTCGGTGCATCTTGTTTAGTCTGTTTTAAGCTTTATGTTAGTTCTTGTCTCTTCAAGTTTTGGCTGGGTTCAAGTCTAACAGAGAAACACTAGAAGTTAATACAGACTGATACAAGAATATTTCTCTTTAATTCCATTCTGTTAGACACTAAGCAGGCGTATTATTGAATTTTAATTTGCAACAAGAAGATAAATTAATAATTAAATCTCGACAGACACGGTGTTTTACGGAAAAGTTAGAAACCGGCTTATTCTCCCAGGCCAACCCTCCACTTGTTTTTAATTACATTCTGAAATACTTTGTCAGAATATTCAAATTATTTCCATAAAGATATAATATTTAGTTGCCAAGTGTTTAGAATATATTATTATAATTAACACTTTTACCATTATTTTGCATCTTTAAGTAAATGACGACGTGCAATTATTCAACCCATCAGTTTGAAATGGCAGAACCTCCTCTTTTTCCAATTGAGATATTTTGAACTTTTGCCTCTTGCAAATCCCTTCTACTACTCTTCTCTCTGAGTCTCACACATTCTCCACGAGTCTCACACATTCTCGCCAAGTCTCACTCATTCTCTCCAAGCCTCACTCATTTTCCCCAAGTCTCACTCATTCTTAGAGAGTCTCACACATTCTCCACGAGTCTCACACATTCTCGCCAAGTCTCACTCATTCTCTCCAAGCCTCACTCATTTTCCTCAAGTCTCACTCATTTTCCCCAAGTCTCACTCATTCTCGCCGAGTCTCACACACTTTGTATGCTTGCAGTAAGGATCTCAAGACACTTCGGCAACTGAAGGACTTGCAGCTGCTCATCTATAAGACTATCTCTAAACTAGACATCCTCTACGTGCGCAGTTTTCCAAAACTTCCCTGTGAGAATTCTTCTCCGATTAAAACCACCGACATATCTGTCATTGACCCTTTTATGTCTCAGCTGGTGGCTGTGGAAGGAGAGTTGTTCAAAGTGGAAGTCCCGGTAAACCTGTTTGAAGACCAGGTGAGTGTTGGCACTGCTGTGTGTGTTTGTTAGAACTGAATATGAGTCATGGAGTAGCTAAGATTTATGAGTCTTCATCAGCCAGCTTCAGTCAATATGATCAACTGTTGAGGGCTGCCAGTTTGATGGTGTTTGAAGCTTATTCTGTAACGTTTTGTCAGAAAAGGCCAATCACAAAATAATAATTTAATTTATATTATAAATTATTACCAAACTTTCAATAATATTTATAATTTAAGGCAAAATTTATTCTCTAGAACATTCTGTACTGCTAGTTAATTTCTTGCGTCTCACAGCAGTCATATTGTCATGTCCCTTACAGGAGGACATAAACCTGCAGTTCATGAAGCTGGAGCTGCTCACAGACGGAGTGGAGCTGAACTCAGCTAACTGGATCTACCTCCACAAGCAAACAGGCACCATTATGGGCCTTCCATGGGGCATCACCAGTCGTAGAAAGTTTCAATACAGCCTTGTGGCTACAGACTCTAACGGGAAGACGGCAAACTTCCCTATCGAAGTACAGGTCGCTCTCTCATCTAACACTGACAGTATAAACAATCTCTTTACTCTAACCTTTGATGAGAATTTCTCACAGTTTGCCAATGATGTCAAATCTCAAGTTAGCATGTACAGCAAGGTGAAGGGTCTGTTTGATGAATCAGGTACGACTCAAGTGAAGATCAGTAAAATCTCCTCTGGTTCGGTGGTGGTGGCATTTGGGTTGTACGACTCTCAAATGGACGAGCGTACTCAGACAGGCTGCGTCGGCGTACAAGGTTACAAAAATAAACTCTTTGATGCAGAAGGCAATATAAAAACAGACTTTGCAGCAAAATGTGCGCCTTATAAGCTTCTGGAAGCTTCTTTTACTCCTCAAAAGGCATGTATCGACGTGATTGAGCCAGCTCAAGACAAGTGGGAAGTTACGGCTCCCGTTCCAGGCGGATCGGTTAGTCAAGATAACACCGTGTTGTACGTTATTATTCCTCTCACAGTAGTCATAGTTGTAGTTATTATAGTTATTGTGGTGGCTGTCGTCTGCATACGTCACAGAAGGCAAGACAGCCGTAATGTGAGCAAGAGCAACGGCACCTACATAGAAGCAGGCGTCCCTGTGGTGATGGAAGGAGAGCTACAGACTATCAACAAGTCGCAGCCGGCAGAGACCGAGCCGTTGATGCAGCAGACGTCTAAACCTCCGGCTTACCCACACAACGGCGCCGTCACTGAGACCACGCCACTCGCGTCTAACGCTGAAACGGACAATTTACCTCCGACCCCGCCACTTAGTGAATCAGACGATACACAGAGCTAGGGAAGACAACTACCAAATACTCACTCTATCCTACTTACTGTACAGCAACAATATATATTCATCATCCAATTGTGCCATTGTAATTTCATGAAACTAACTAATTCAGTTGACAATGTTGAGTACATGATGAAGTTTACACCAGGTTGCTTTAGATTTCGGGTTTAAGTTTGAACACTGTTCATATTGGTACTTAGGTTAAGGGCGTTACAGATTATAATTACTGATGTGGGAGTTATTTTCTCCCAGTTTATGTTACTTGCAAGCTTCTGCATGCACGGGAGTTGCCCACTCACTTGCTCTTGTTTATTTTTTTGTACAAAAATTTTAATTATATTATTAATAGTTTTTTTACTCTCATTTACGCAAGTATCAGCATATACTACTTACTATCACCGTAACTTTTGACATGTTCTATAGAATGCAAGTCTCCATAGACAAATTACTTTAGGTGCGATAACTCCTAGTTTTTATTTTTTTGCAAATAAATTTTTAAATTTAAATATGCAAATGTAATGTAAAGTTTCAATTGCCAACGACAGTTAAAATAGCTTTTTATTTATAGATCTAAACTGCTGCATACAAAACAAGGCTTAACACTAGAAAAGCATTTGTATATAAATAGTGGCTAAAAGATAGTACAGTCAACAGATATGTAAAACAAAATATTCTGCATAATTTACTATTGATTTCTACTTGGAAGTAAAAATTTACATTCAATGAGTCAATCTACAACCACTCAACACAAGACAACAATTTCCACGGCAAACATATTGTGAGATGGTTCTCTCAATACAGACAGTTTTAGGCACAGTCTTTGTGCGTCTGCTAACTTTATCTCTTGTCATACCTTGAAATGGGTCCTTCTACAAAATAACGGCAAATTATTTTCTTATATAATGAGTCTGTGTATTATTTTAATTGGTTAAATAAACCAAATACAATTATTATCCTGTTAAAATTGGACTAATCAAAAAGATATTAGTTTTGCATTTTAATTAAAAATTTTAGCTTTCACATTTTTCTGTTTGTCTTGGTTTATATGTATGTCTGATCTAAGCATGTCATATACAACTAGTCTATCACTTGTTATTTTAAAAATTCAAGTTGAAGCTAAAAGGAGCAACCAAGGAAACCTTACTTTCAATCCGCGTCTAAAAACTGCATTTTTCCATTAGTGAGCTTTTTATTTTGCCAAAAACATTTATTTTAAACCCTGATCGAAAAGACTAACATAATTGAAGAGCTCAAAATTTTACCATTTTGTTTCTGAAGCATACAAATAAGTGACTGCCTTTTCAGTCACTTAGAAGGCATGGCTACTTAGCCAATCACAGTCTTTCAATGATGAAAGCCAATGCTTGATTGGCTTTAAGCTAAATGACTTCGATACATGAAAAACGTTGTCTATACTTCATAAACTTATTATCAAATTATTAGCAATTTGTAGTTAAAAATAAATTTGTATTTATTTAGTTCATTCTGATGATAAGTAGAAATTCTTACGAACCCTTTTAGACCTTGACCTTTCCAGATACAGCCTGAGAAATCAGGTCATCAGCACCTTTACCTGAAGCCAGAGCCTTCTCTATTTTACACAAGTGCTGCACGCCACTCACCAGACACTTAACCTGGTCAACCTGAAAACCATGACTCTACGTCAGCATGCAATAACTCTAACCTTGTATTGTGCAAGACATCAAAATTGATTGCATAATAAAAGTAGCGTTTAATAGACAAGACAAGATCAAAAATTTAGCTTCTCTTAATCTGACAGAATTTATGACAGAAGCATGGTGCTTAATTTTCCAACAATTACATAAATCATTGTATTTTCATTATATATAAATCAAACTTTCAATCAATCAATCATTATTTACAGACTACCGACACTATAAAAGTTCTGATATAGCTAAATCAGCAACTCTGTGCATTTCAGTACATATATACTTTCTAATGGTTACTTTATAATTTATTGCCTATCAAAATGACACATGTGCTTAAAATAAAGTGCAGTCTTTAGTTGATCTAGTTTGCCAGCTGTGAAGGTTGTTCAAGTGTGACTTAAAACACTTATTGTTTGTAAAATGTGTTAAAATGAATTATCTTTTCTTTTTAGTTATATTCATTTAAATACTCTAAGCTGTCTCGTGTGACATGGATCAGCAAGTGGTCATGTGACATGGACTTGCAGGTGGTCATGTGACACGGACCAGCAAATGGTCATGTGACATGAATCTGCAGGTGGTCATGTGACATGGACCAGCAAGTGGTCATGTGATATAGACCTGCATATGATCATGTGACATGGACCTGCAAGTGGTCATGTGACATGGACCTGCAAGTGGTCATGTGACATGGACCTGCAAGTGGTCATGTGACATAGACCTGGCAGGTGGTCATGTGACATGGACCTGCAAGTGGTCATGTCAAAAGGAACTCTCACCTCAGTAGATCCCAGAGTGCACTTATTTGAAATTACTTCACCTCCGTCTTTGCCCACTTCCTTTCTCAGCTGTAATCCTGCCAAAATCTGTGAAGACATTTAAATAGTTGAAAAACAGGTGCACAGAATGAAACTAGTGCCTATAACTACATGTCCCATGTTCAGATTTAAGTTTACCACAAACTTTTAACTTTCACAAGTAACTTCACACAAAAATTTACCAAAATCTGTCATTTTTATGATTAGGCTACTTTATGTGATAATATTATGTTATTTTATTTTATTAGTTCAGTTTATATTTAAAGTTTTGAAAGTGTTTTTGTACAAAGGAAAAATGCTGTGAAATTATTGTGACCTTCATTAACAAAAAATTTCACAGTTACTTATTTAATATAGCTAGTGATGAAAAGTTATAATATTATTATAGTCTGTTGTGAAAAACTAGAGTTATCTTCCCTAAAATCAAACTTGGCTGAGTTTCAGAAAAGTGTAGTTCCTCTGCAGAAAAGCAATGATCTCTATAATGCATGACATGAGAATACAACTCTACCTCTTTAACTTTATCATGAGAGCACACTTTGGGCATTTTCACCGAGATTGAGGCCTGCAAGCTGGTACCAAGGCAATCTAGGCGGGGCCCAAGGTTACCAAGGCGATCATTACACATGAACTCTTTGCCTGCCTTCTTCACAGCTGCATCAAACTTGGTCAAACCTTCTGATAACTTGGCAAGCACCTGAATAATTGACACAAATAATTTATTCAGCAAATTAGCTACATGGAATCTGACAGTATTATTCTTTACTTGTAATAGGTTGTTATGTAGCTCAAGATCTCACTTTATCAATATTCAATGTGAACTACAGTAACTAGCATAAATTAATAATTTTTAAATAATAAACAGCAGCTACTGTAAAATTAGTTAGCCATGCATTTAAAGTAATATGGAAATAGATACAAATATTTGTTGAACATTTAGAGAGTAGCAATTTATTACATTTTCATAACCACCATTTTGATGATTAAGTCTGAACGAGGCTGATAACTATAAGAGGATTATACCGGAAACTTACAGCTGAGAGACTTTGTCCCCTGGCAACCACTCGAGCATGGTCCACCTCATTAGCCCAGACAGCGAAGTCGCTGCTGTCGTTGGTGAAGGCACCTCGTGCATCAGGCCAGTCTCTGCGTACTTCTGTTTGAGAAATAGTAACAATGGAGCAGTCATTGTATCAGCTAATGATGGGGTTTGCGTTCAATTATGTTATAGTCATGCTTAGGACGTTGTGTAGGGCATTGTGTAAAACATTGTGGATGACATTGTGTATATAACAATAAAATGTCAGCCAAGCAAGGACAATTTTGTGCAATAACCAAAATATTATATAAACGTGTATAATGATGTGAAGGTAATAAAAGTTGATAGCATACAGTTGCACTTGCTAATTTATTCAGTTGCTGATTTTTCATAATAAGAGAACTCAATAATTCTAAGTTAAAGCTAAAAAAGCTCTTTTAAATGAGTTGTTGAATTAATTTTATTAAAAATAGAGTTACGCTAATTTAAAAATGAGACCTTCGGCATTAAAAAGCCATATTGCAGTTTTCTTATAACGCCCCATAGGCTACTTCCAAACACTCAACTAACCTGCAGAAAGCAAATGAGGGCAGGAGATTTTCTGGAACATGATTGGTCTATTCTTATCAGCATCACCCATGTTCTTCAAAGACTGGTATTTGCCCTGTAAGCAGAGGGTTTTCGGTTAAACTCTTTAAAATACTTTATTTATAGACTTTCCTGACTAAGATTACGTATTACAGGTTGATTAAAAATACATGTCTTTATACATTTACATATATGATGTTTCAGTGTGACCTACTAAAATATCAACAAACTCTATATTACATTAAACTCCAGCTAAAACGATCATCTGACAAGCCAATGTCCAAAATAATGCACCACTATAATATGACAAAAGGTTCAAGTATTACACACTGAGGAGTTGTGCCCACTTTGCTAGTCGTATTTGTGACAGACACAATGTGATCAGCTGACCTTGAGAGAGCCGTCCAGAGTGGCAGCAGCATCAGACACAATCTTCTCAACATTGCGTCTCTCCGCGCGGTCAATGGATGGTGAGAGACGGAAACCTCGGATATTCCTTCCAGCGCTGATTTGACAATCGCCCACTAGATCTTTGTCAAAGTCGGTGCTGCCTAGTTTGCTGCCGTCTAAGCTACTGACATGGCTGCCGGCCTAATGCAGCAGAAACAAGATTGATCCATGAGTTGATAGAAGCAAGTTTGTATGAGTTACATAGTGACAGAATTGTTGGAAGTAAGAGCTGGTAAAAAGCTCAAATATAATAAATCATTACAATGCCCACAGTTCAATTATCTTACATGTTAAAGCCTGGTAAATGCCTCTGAACAGCTAAACTGCTGCTAAAACCTACCTTGCCACCAGCGGCAGCAATTACGGGGTCAAAGAGTGCAGACAGCATGCTGAAACACTCCTCATCTCCGGCTGTTACTCCCACTGGCTCTGCCCCAGCTTCTCCTAAATTGTCTACGCCTGAAAGTAAAGATTTAGATTTGAGGCTACATTTTTTAAATTATAGATTCATATTTTGTTTACCAGATTTGTTTTGTGTCCTACAGAAGTGTAATAATATGATTCAGTTTGCATCAGTTTGATTCCCTGTGTTTTGCCAGGACTTATTTTGACTGACTATGGTTTACTTTGACTTAATTTGACTCATTGTGACTTACTTTGACTTAATGTGACTGACTATGGTTTACTTTGACTTAGTTTGACTCATTGTGACTTAACTTGACTGACTCTCACTCAATATGACACACCGTATCATATAGTTAAAGCACACGTTGCATACATAAGTTAGAAGGAGAGGGGATGGGTTTTACACTCACCTGTCTGAATACAGTCATCTAGAGTTACTCCGCCTTTTGTCTCCTTGCCTTTGAGGTCATTGTAAAGTTCCTCTGTTAGAACTTTTGCCAAGAGGTTGTTGTGTTTGTGTAGCTTAGGGAAGTTGCTAGCTTTTGGAGTTGCTCGCCATTTGTAATCATGGATTGCTTTCTACAGTTGTCCGTATAAAGCATCCATTAATACAGAATGATCAACTACGTTAATAAGACTAAAACACCTTTATTGTAAAGATTCAACAAAAATAGCAATCTATGATATTGTTTGCTATTGTAGCCTGTAATTTAGATATACCAAAGGAACAGTAGAAGTTGTTTTCTCCAAACGAAGTGTATATAACAGATGATATAATAGTGATTAGAATGAACATGACTCTGTACATACTATATCTAGCGCTTTTCCAGGAGCCTTTGGACGAGGGCATGCGCCATCAGGTCCTGGAAGAATGTCATCAATGCTCTCCCCTGTAATAATAAATATAGAATATATAACAAGTAAATTCTTAACAAAATTCAGAATCACTTTGATCAACTCAGTGAACCATAGCGTTTTAATATGGCTTCTCTTACCTTTTTCCAGTCTCTTCTCCATCTTGATAAGAAGTTCCACACCGTCAATAACAAGCTGTACAAGTTCTACTTCAGTTTTACCAACTCTGTCCCAGTTGGAGATATCAAATGTACCATCTGTGCTGGTAGTTGTCTCACCACCAGTTCCTCTCTTCTGCAGACGACAGTTCTTCAAAATCTCATCAAACCTGACAGTAGAGGTTTACAACATTTTCAAAAGATGAGAATGACAATGAATTTGTGTAGTTGATCTGGAATGAGGTGTGCTTTCGCTATATTACTTAAATTAACTCAAGAGTCAATCATTCCACAATCACTCACTTGGGATGTTCAGACAGTTTAGGGATCTTAACATGAACTCCACCTCTGAGTCCAGTACCCAGGTTGGAGGGACAGGTCAGGACGTATCCGATATGCTCGTTGAACATGAACTCATTTCCTCCCTGCTCAGCCATCAGCTTCTCAACTTGGTTGATTCCAGCACAGAATCTTTCAAAGACCTAAAGACAACATAAAGCTAATTTTTGCACATGGAAATTCACTATAAAAACCTTTAAAATATTTACAAAAGAGTAATTCTTATTGCTCCAACTGTCCCATTCACCTGTTTGATGTTTCCTCCTTTCTGCATAGAAATGATTCTGCTATGATCCTCTTCATTGATCCACACCAGAAAGTTCTTGTCGTCATTGTGGTAAATACCTCTGGCGTCTGGCCAGTCACGTGCCATACCTGAAGATAATTGTAATCGTGCTTACAATTGTTGACCCAGCATTAAGTGGTGTGGCTTGAACAATTAAAAGTTCCTAACTCACCTGTGTCCGTCATAAAAGTATCAGTTGGTTTCTCAAACAGGAAGTGGTCATCAATAAGTTGTTGCTGATCCTTTGGGGTCATTGTCTCCAGGGAGTAAAATTTGCCCTGGAAAATTATGCATGTGTAAAATAATGGCAGAATAACTAACTGTAAAACTTGCTTGTAGATTAGAGTTATCTTCTCACCTTCAAAGGTCCTTCCAGATTGCTCAGAGCCTTAAGAAGGATATCCTGGACATCTCGTCTTTCGGCCCGAGTGATGAATGGAGAAAGAGAATATCCTCGAATACTTCTTCCGGTTCGAACCTACAAACAAAGATCTCGTTTGTACTGATAAATCTACACAATAACCGAAATCTATTGTGTTGAATCAACTTGTACCTAATACCGATTCAGTTACGTTAAATTAATTTTTTCATCTTACTATTTTACATCCTAATCTATAAGCCGGCAAGTTTTACAATGAACAGATAACTCCATGATTCTCATTCAGTTGAGACAAAAAGAATGCCATTTCATTTCAATGATCTCTATATAAGAACTCACTCTGCTAGAGAGGACATAGTTGGGGTCAAGGTCTCCACCAATCAGCTTGCTGGAATCCATGTCACTCTTATGTATGTCGGTTCTCTTGAAACCAACATGTCTTCCCTCGATAATGCCGTACATCAGATCACCAAAGAGAGTGTAAGTCTCTTCATCTCCACCAGTAGCACCTTAACATACATGTCACACATGTCACCTTAACACAAATGGCACATATGTCACCTTAACAGACATGTCACATTTGCCACTCTAACAAATATATCCCATGTGTCACCTTAACATACTTGACATGTGTCACCTTAACATACATGTCACATGTGCCACTTTAACAAACATGACACATGTGCCATCTTAACATACTTGACATGTGTGTCACATTGATCAATATGACACATTTGACAAACATAACAAAAGTGACACTTTGACAAGCATGACAAAAGTGACATTTTGACAAGCATGACAAAAGTGACACTTTGGCAAAAGAACACATGTGACACTTTTAATTGACACATGTGACACTTTTAATTGACACATGTGACACTTTTAATTGACACATGTGATAGTGGGGAATACGAATATCGGAACTGAAAGATTATAATATGGTAAAAGTATAAACATAGGAACAAAAACCCGAACACTCACCAACAGAGAATTTGGGGTTGTCAATGCCCCCCTGAATGCACTTGTCAATGGTGTATCCACTCTTTGTCTTCAAGTCCTTCAGCTTGTCGTAAATCTCAGGAGTGAGATTCTTGGAGACAAAGTGGGTGTGGCCCTCCATGTCGGGGTAGCGGTCAAAACTACAGAGAAACAAACAACATGTTATGTCAATAATAGTTGTTATATATTGTAATAATACAGAAGGCTTTATGTTATTAAAAACATATAATGTAATTTTGTGCAGCTTTCCATAGTTTTGGACAGAATTTTATTTAATTAATTTAATCATTTCCCTTAAAAGGCGCTATAATGAATATAAGAGCACTATTCTGTTAACATATCTATATATCATAGCTAGTTAGAAAAATATAAAACATTATAAAATACATTTTCTTTTTACTTATTTTTACTTAGATAGCATAAAATATAAGCATTGTGTGGAAATAAAAATATTATTCTCCACATTTTTACCTATAGACAAATTTGATACTGTAAATGAGTTTCGAGTAAAATACTGGGTGATTGATAAAACTATGTAGTCATGAAGATTTAATGTAAAAAAAGTATAACTTAGATTTAAGTTTTCTAAACTGCAAGTGTGAATGACATTAAGGCTGGTGTATTGTTTGGGTGTACTGTATTCACTGAAATGTAACATTAAGGCTTTTTAAATATTGATTGGGTTCAATAAATTGATTTAATTCGAAGTCTGTTGTTCCTAAAAGAACATAAACAAGCCTTCAAGCTTTGAATAAGCTTAGCAAATGCTAGCCTAACTATTATGGAGCACATAACTGCAGAGTTAATTTCATTGTGTTTCTCTATTTCTACTGCTTGCACTACATTAGCTGGGATGCAGCAAGGCATAAACTCGCACCCTAGCAGGTATAAAGGATATTTTAGCCAATGGTGTGAGCTTGCTGCACATAAGCCTACAAGGTGAAATGTTTGCACCTACATCATTATCCTCAAATATATTAAATAATTTAGTAAACAGTATTTTATTTTAAATAATGAGATATTCAGTCCAGTATTTTTATCCTAATAGTTTAGGAGAGAAATATTAATATGAACATAACGAACAAGTGGATGGAAGACCTAAAGCCCTGATGTTTTGAGTATAATATGATGGTTTGATAGCCACAACATATATGCTGCACTTAATAGACCATTCAAGATGTTATCCAGTTCTGTTAAATAACCAAAGAACCCAAGTGCATGTGTACTTGCAGCATAATATTCCAGAGAGTAGGCTAAATGTGTTTACTAAATTCTTGCACAGCCAACACATCAGTACCAAAATGTTATAGTAAAAACTTTTGCCAAAAATCTTACAACTAAAAGTTTGCAAATTGCTTTATAATTTTTATATGTAGTAAATAATACAAGATATACGCAAGGTCTACTTAATAACATATACAACATGTTACAAGGTAAGTATTAGAAGGATATTATAGTAGGACACATACCCTCCTGAAGACATTGTGATTATTTAGAAGCAGCGGTTTAGATGCAGAGTCAGCAAATTACACACCAGGCAGCAGTCAACAAATGAGTGCAACTGAGCAAAGATGCCGGTAAAGTTTGCAAAGAATTCTGGTCTACCGGTGAAACTATTGTGTGGCATTGACCAATGAAATGCAGGGACTTTATACTAAGTGAAAAGGTGTATATAAGGAGGTAACAATACCAGTTGTTAAAGTGGTTATTGAATTCAAACAATGTTATGTAATACATGAGTTGACAAGTGAGATTACAAGCTATGCAGACTACAGGCTATGCAGTAAGTTAGTGAGTGAGGCCACAGGCTATGCAGTGTGTGGGTGCATAATATTCTAAGATATGAAAGGAGTTATAGTTGAATAATAATAATTTCTGAATAATGTTAAGCTTATAAGGCAAGGCCGTGGCAGTAATGTGCTCGGTATATAATATATAATAACTAAGCACTTGTTATATAACATTGCATTAGATTTTATGAGTACATTTATTAGTTTGCTGCTATACAGTAGTCATAAAAAGCCAATTACAACCTTAATAAAAATTACATTACATGGTTCTGTTCCTAAAGTCAAAGCATAGCTATATTGTACCACCTAGCTTTGCATTGCACTACCTATAGCTTTGCAATGCACCACCTAGCTCTAGATTGTACTATCTAGCTCTATATTTGATCACCTAGTTTTGGTGATCCAAACAAAATAGTGCTTTTAAATTGGCAGCACAGTTTAAATTCTACAATAAATGAGAAATGAAAATATTCTAAGCACAGCTACATAGAAAACGCAGTTTTTAAAATGATTACAATGATTATATTCCAATAAGGGTTATCCTCTCTCATTTATGCATATGGCTATGTATTAATAAAGTAGTTTGAGCTAGCAGTTGTCAACTCTTGGAGGGGAACATAAAAATAACGGGAAAGTCTAAACAGCCAGTAATTGAATAATAGAAAGTGCAGCTTTGATAGTGATTTCTACATTAAAATGCTACAAATTTTAGTAACTTTTTTAAAATTTTTAATTTTTTTACATAAATACCCATACTATGTTTTAAATTAAATGGTGTATTATAATACTTTTTCTTACTCTATTAAATATTTTAAGTAATATTAATATAAATGATTATATTTGCTATAACGAAATAAAATTCAATTAGGCAACCCATAAACTTATTGCATACTAAAATCTATAAAACATAATCTAAAGTACAAACCTGTTACCGGACATTTTGAATTCTACTAGTAGCTGTGGCTAAGTGGTGAAAGAAAAAAGAGTTTGTTTAAACCCTCTGGCTGCAGGTATGAAAGTGAATATTAAAGGTTATATTACGTGGATATATATTTGTGTGCTTAACAGCTTTCTATTTTTAACCTATTAGGTGTAGCCAAATAATTACAAACTTGGGGGTTACTCTTGCAACAGCATCAGCACAAATATGTATAGTTTGCATTATATTTGTCGAAAAGGAAAACAAAATAAGTTTTAATTTTTTAAGAAATAAATAAAAATGGCAGCTATTTATCACTGCTCTATTTTTTATTGTTTCTGATTTAAAATTCCCCCTCTAAGTTGGGTACACAGATTTTCATCCACCACTGATGGTATTCAAGCAGCTGATGCCTATAATGGATCCAATAGAACGCATGTAGAGTAATAATTTAATTCTGTTATATAATAGAGCAAGCTGCAGGAAATAATAATATAATATTACTTCAATATTTTGGAAATGCCAAATAATATCAGAGAGTAGTACAAACAGCACGTAACCTAATGGGAACCAACACCTATAAACTGCTGCTTGCCAGAAACTCCTTTATAGCTCAAACTCTTCGTATAAAGAAAAAAAGTAAACATAATATTTTTTTGCCGAAGAGATAATATCTTCCATTCAATACTGCACTTAGGTTATCTACATAGTGTACTAATAAATTTCGCCTAGCTTCACTGCTTTGCTTCCATACAAACTATTGTTTGAGAATTATTATTAAATTTTGGCTATAATTTTAATTTAATAATAAACTTTAAACCGATTAGGGTACAGCTTATCTAGACACAGTTGAATGCAGATCAATAAAATACCTCCCCAACTAAAGAGATTACATAGTCTGAGAATTGTCTAGATTTCCAGCACAATGTCCTTTTCATTGATCAATAATATGTCATGTAATACCTCGTTATGTAATATATTATAATATAACATAATATGTCATATATGTAATGTTATATCACACGCATGAATTAGCAAAACTAGCCAATCACAAAAAGGTTTATAGAGTCACAGAACAATGTTAAGAGAAGTCCAATGTCTGCATAGTATATATTATAGCTATAAATTACAGCTTATTTATTTTTCTGAATGTCAACAACGCATTATTGAAAATAAAATAAAGAAGGAAAAGTTAACTGGCAATATTACAGACAAGATTCTGTGTACTTAGACATTGGCTTGACATTATATAATGTCAGCTTGAAATGCTAATATCAAATTTATTATTGTGGAACTAATGGGAAATTGACCGATAGAATTTTATCAATTTTTTTGACTTAAATCAAGTAAAAAAGCTGCAAATAAACAACTACATAATATATATAACGTTGATAACATAAAAATATTTAAAATTAAAAAGAAAATATTGCATGGATTTAGAAGTTTTAACCCCAAAACGAAAAATATATTACAGCTTTTATTGGAAAGTTGTGAAGGAGTTGGTAAAATGCGCACTAAGCTAAGCTAAGTATACTATACAAAGCAAGTACTATGAACTCAGTAACTAAGCTACAGAGAGAAATTCTTCTAAGGCATCAACAGGAAGTAGCGAGCAGCAGCAAATGTGATGATTTCCTTCTGGAGTTTGTCTGTACTTATTCTGTATGCATGAGTATTCCAAGTTGGTTACAATGTAGCAGTCTAACAAGCTGCAGAAGTGGCTCGGTTTTTGAAAGGGTGGGAGAAATTTCATCCACATTTCCCATGAGATAAATACAAACTCATTAACATTGCTTGTAATTAGTTAATAGCAGAACCTACTTGCAGCAGTAATTAAATGTTTCACTCCGCGAATGTCAGAGCATATAATACAGGAGGGAAAATAATTTAAAAACATTAGGCAGTCATTAGACGCATACATTTAATTATTAAATGAACTATAAACCTATAATGACTATAGCTTTTTGAAGCAAGACTGTTAGGGATAAACAAATGATCAAAGGCTTTTCAAAATAATTGAGCCATTAGTAAAGCAGACTGGATTTAAATAAGACTCAAACTTTTAAAGAGCAGTTGCCATGTTCCAACATGGCTGCTCAAAAAAAAACTTTTCTGGTAGCTGCTATGCAAGAGGCATTCAGAGCTCTGTTGGTAAACTGTTGTCTTTAAAAATAGCATAGAGCTAGTATAGGAAGATAGGAGCACTGGGTTAAATAGATTCAGGGTTAATAAAACACATGGAACACTTTTTACATTATTATGTTATGGCAAATGGTAAAGTAATTCGTAATATAAAAATGATATAAACTTATTTTTAAATCTATGTGAAACACAATGCATTTGCTATTTTTTAATCTACTAAAATGTTTTTTCAACTTTATAGTGATGGTAAAACTTGAAACGAGTATGTAGATTTATCTTCTCTTGTGTTGGAAGCAAGTTGTTACCAACAGAGTAATCAACTTCGCCTGAACTAAAGGCAGCGTTACGTGCTGCCTGAATTACAATACCTGAACTTGCAGCAAAAGCAAACAGTGAGTTCAATAAATTAATGCAGTAGTGCCCTTAGCAAACTCCATTGTATACAAGAGTGTAGCAAAGTACCCCATACATATACTATACAGGAGTGTAGCAGAATACCCCATGTAGTAAATAGCAGTGGATACCCAAGTATAGCCCTAACATAGTAGAGTAGTAGCGTACAATTGTCTATTCAGTAGGGGGAGAGGGGGGGCGTATTACTTCGGATTATGGGGATATATGTGTGTGGTTGCAGTTGCATTAACTTATGGTTGTGTTCTCATGAGATGCAACTGTTCCTAACCCAAACATCAAATGAAAAATCCATTTACATGATTCGAAGCTTGGAAGCGCAGCAATACTCAAATGATCTCTATACACTATACACTTAACATGCAGACACATAGGATATAATATGAACTCTAATCACAACATTTAGGTGAAGTAGAGGAGAAATTTTAATAGCCCAAGTTCTTTAAGTTTCATAACTTCCTTTGCAACATTTCTAATCTAGAACCCAGGACTTTCTCTATTTTTTCTTCACTGCACCCACCTCATTAATTTTGGCAGAGATTTGAAAAAGCATAATATAAATATAACTCAAGACACAATAAAGTCCTATCAACACATCAAGCTTCACTAGCCGTACCTGCCTGAGCTCATCTTTCTGTAGTAACTCCTCACTGTCTGTACAATCAGAGCTACACCTGTTATCATTCTGACATCAACCACACACTCAGCTGATCAACTAAACACTCAGTAATGCTGCCGGTGAATTGCTATAAATCGTTGTAGAAGCCGATTGGCAAGCTCTTGGTCATCGGCAAGCTGTAAACAATTCATTCCATTGTGAAGTATATTTGTTAAGCCACGAGCGAACAATTGATTTTATTGATTATAAAGGTTATGCGTATTAGAGAAGGTATTCACAACTTTCTATATGCTGCAGCATGTTGTATATAATTAGTTTGCATGCTGGTACCATGCAGACGTAAGATATCGCATTATTAAAGGTGTTAGTAGTAAGTAGTAGTCTATCTAAGTAGTGCATCGGTTATGTTTAAACTAGCCTTTTAGTGAGAAAGTTTCTATTCTGAGGTATCATTTGTAACTATTAGTTCACAATCTAAACTTAGTTGAAGCAGCTTGAAAACAATAATATTCTATCCAAAGGTCTTATGCATCTTTTCCAAGCACTAATAGGTAAACTGCTGAAAAGTAACGTTTCTCAAAGACACTTAAACAAAAATATGTGTGGTTGCATTCTATAATAAATTATACAGAATATAGCAGTTTAAACCCCATGACAGAATGTAAGAATAATTGCAAAATTATACGAGCATGTTAGAACAGAACACATGCAATCTTTTTGGAATCCCCTATAAAGGTTTAATGATGAGCCAAAGATTAAACCTATATTTTACCTGCAGCTCTGAAATTAGATTTGATTGCTCTCATAATATTATGTAATCATGCCTACCTATGCATGCAAACATAGGCTAATTAATACTTAATACTGGATAGATGATCACCTCATGGTTATACTAATTGATAGTTAATACTATAATGAGGAAAACGAAAGTCCATTACTTTATGATATACAAGCCCCTCGAAATAGGCTTTTGAGGTGTTGCTGGAAATATTTCCATCCTGTAGTTGCATTATAGATGCTAGTTGCATTTACAACTTACTGTACAAATATAAGTTATTACCAGGGCATAAGATAGGACGTATGGGAGTTACCTGCCCGAAATAATTGTCCATGATTGCTTGATTATAAACTATTTAATTTTGTGATATTACTGCTGTTGGGACTTTGCATAAGCTGGAAAAGCTTTTACCTAATGCATGATAGCTTTTCACATATCATCTCAGCTAGACCAGCTATATTATGCTTTTTTCCACATTCATAATAGCTACTACACAAAAGCTAACCTTTTTGACTGGTATAAAAACCCAAAAATTTTCACTTATCCACACTCTTGCGTCTCACACTTGTAACTTGCAACTTATAGCTTACGATATAACCTTTTCCACATTGCTATTTTCTTTCAGTCTTCGACAATAAATATTTCTATACATTTAAAACACAACAACTGCTAGTTCCACGAATGAGCAATTTAATGAGATAATCAATATAAAACTGAAAAATGAGTTGTTAAATAGTAGCCAACCAATTAGATGGTAATTACTTTTTGCAGCATTTCGACCCAGTAGAATCTATACAAGAACAGCCCAATCCTAGCTTGTGCGGGCAGGCATAGGGGCAATCTGCATTAGCAGTCATATATGAACACAAACAATATGTAATGAAGAAAAAAGCAGTGCTTCAGCTAATTTATAGTTTATATAGACTCTGGAAGTGTAAATAGAATTATATTGTCAGAGCAGTTTGACACCATGTTTATTTATAAACACAGCCTTCTTTCACACCCACAATCTACTATCTATTAATATATCAATATTTATCTTGTAATTATTTTATTATCTTGAATATTACTTTTATTACGTGCGAGTTTTAGTGAGCCTTATGCACTCATTAGTCTCATTTCTAATGAACAGCCAGTTCTGCATTGCTGCACATAGCTTAGTGCAGAACTTTTCTAATAATTATGGGAGGGCGGAATGAAGCCCCTACACAACACTAGAAACATGCAAATTATTTGTGTAGAGCTAAGAAGCTCCACTTTAATTCCTGCAAAAAGTTTTGATACTTGAAAATATATACTTTAGAAATTATATTGGAGTTGTGCACCCTACGTGTGTAATGTGTGGGCATATACAATATAGAAAGGGTTGCACTTGATAATATTTTATTGTTTGAGAAAAATAACAGACTACAGCTGCAGAGAAAGATATGACATGTAAAGTGGTGAAAACGCTTTAACCAATGGTAATGCTTGAATAACAGAACAAGATATTTGCAACCACTGCCACCATCTCTACTAATAAATTAGCTGGACTAGAAGAGACTTGTTCAAGGAAATTTCTGTAGCTGGAGTTAGCCAATCAGATTGGTGATTAGTTAAGTAGCAGCCAATCAGATGGTCAGAATCTAAACACACATCACTTAGAGTTTGCTGAAACATAAATAAGTAAGAGATAGGAATATGAGTGAAGAGATGCTGTGGCAGTTGTCTTCCCCTTTAAATATTTGTAGTACTACTACTAGAAATGTCAGAATGACTCACCTGCCAGACATGGCTTGAGAAATGAGGCTGCCGGCATCTTTCCCGGCTGCCAGAGCCTTCTCTATCTTGATCAAGTTCTGTACACCATCCACCAGACACTGGACCTGAGAGGCCTACAGTAAGTAACAATATCTATAGTGTGGGAGGCTGTAAGTACTCGAGTACTTAAGTGACTTAGGTAATTGAGTAAGTAACTTGAGTGAATGACTTGAAACAGGAGAGTGTAAACCTACCTCCGAGGATCCGAGAGTTTCCTCGTTATGGACATAAAGTCTGCCCTCTTCACATGACTTTGTGTCTTCTAGTTTCATGGCCTTCATCAGCTGGAGGTAGACAACACATTGCAGTATAGTTATACAGTGTGGAGATAACTTCACAACGCAGTATAGTTATACAGTGGGGAGATAATTTCACAACACAGTATAGTTATACAGTGGGGAGATAACTTCACAACACAGTACAGTTATACAGTGGGGAGACAACTTCACAACACAGTACAGTATAGTTATACAGTGGGGAGATAACTTCACAACACAGTATAGTTAGTATATAGTTATACAGTGGGGAGATAACTTCACAACACAGTATAGTTATACAGTGGGGAGATAACTTCACAACACAGTATAGTTATACAGTGGGGAGATAACTTCACAACACAGTACAGTATAGTTATACAGTGGGGAGATAACTTCACAACACAGTATAGTTAGTATATAGTTATACAGTGGGGAGATAACTTCACAACACAGTATAGTTATACAGTGGGGAGATAACTTCACAAAACAGGACAGTTAGTATAAAGTTATACAATAATTATAGAAGTACATTAAGGATCAGAATAGATATATCTTTAATACAATTAACGCTGAAACTGGCTTCAAAGAAAAGATTCCACACATCTAAGCGCGCAATGGGGTACAAAAAACGACCACACTCTTTATCAACAAACACAGGACAATTCAACATGATAATTGCTAATATGGTGCAAAATAATAAAATTTAAGTAAATGGTATATGACAAATTAATTCAGTAACAGATAAAAGTACCAACAATAAATAAACAAATCATTATATAAAATAATAAAATCAGCACAGCGCTATATAATAGCTACACAATACAGAACATACTATAAATACTACCATGCAGTGTACAGAGCCTAAACCCACCTCGTTTACTTTAGGATGAGCCGCAAGTTTAGGGATGCTGAGGCTAACCCCGGCCTTCAAAGCAGTACCGAGTTTCTCTGGGCGAGTTACGATGTAGCCGAGATGGTCATTTCGCATAAACTCTTTTCCTCCCTTTTTAACGGCAGCTTCAAACTTGCCCATTCCGTCACACAGCTTATCAAATACCTACCATCGGAAAGATACGTACAATCAGCTACATCACAGGTTAGTCGCAGAGAAAAATTACACAAATTAATTGTTAAAACAAAAAACTCGTAGTCATATATTTTGACTTGAAACCACCTGCTTCTGTTTGTCAGAATGTGAACGAGACTTACGGACTGCATGTCGGCCCCGTACTGAGCAGAGTGCACCTGGGCGTGGTCCTCTACGTTAGCCCAGACTATGAAGTCCTTAGCTTCGTTATAAAACACCCCCCTTGCGTCCGGCCAGTCCCTGGCTACACCTGTTCAGTTCAGAAGAAATATTATAGTATTGCATGCTTAAACAAAGAGTGTGCATAGTGTAGACTAAAGAGTATATAGTATAATATAATACAGTATATACCAAAGAGTATATAGTATAATATAATACCATATATACCAAAGAGTATATAGTATAATATAATACAGTATATACCAAAGAGTATATAGTATAATATAATACAGTATATACCAAAGAGTATATAGTATAATATAATACAGTATATACCAAAGAGTATATAGTATAATATAATACAGTATATACCAAAGAGTATATAGTATAATATAATACAGTATATACCAAAGAGTACATAGTATAATATAATACCATATATACCAAAGAGTATATAGTATAATATAATACAGTATATACCAAAGAGTATATAGTATAATATAATACAGTATATACCAAAGAGTATATAGTATAATATAATACAGTATATACCAAAGAGTATATAGTATAATATAATACAGTATATACCAAAGAGTATATAGTATAATATAATACAGTATATACCAAAGAGTACATAGTATAATATAATACCATATATACCAAAGAGTATATAGTATAATATAATACAGTATATACCAAAGAGTATATAGTATAATATAATACAGTATATACCAAAGAGTATATAGTATAATATAATACAGTATATACCAAAGAGTATATAGTATAATATAATACAGTATATACCAAAGAGTATATAGTATAATATAATACAGTATATACCAAAGAGTATATAGTATAATATAATACAGTATATACCAAAGAGTATATAGTATAATATAATACAGTATATACCAAAGAGTATATAGTATAATATAATACAGTATATACCAAAGAGTACATAGTATAATATAATACCATATATACCAAAGAGTATATAGTATAATATAATACAGTATATACCAAAGAGTATATAGTATAATATCATACAGTATATACCAAAGAGTATATAGTATAATATAATACAGTATATACCAAAGAGTATATAGTATAATATAATACAGTATATACCAAAGAGTACATAGTATAATATAATACAGTATATACCAAAGAGTATATAGTACAATATAATACAGTATATACCAAAGAGTATATAGTACAATATAATACAGTATATACCAAAGAGTATATAGTATAATATAATACAGTATATACCAAAGAGTATATAGTATAATATCATACAGTATATACCAAAGAGTATATAGTATAATATAATACAGTATATACCAAAGAGTATATAGTATAATATAATACAGTATATACCAAAGAGTACATAGTATAATATAATACAGTATATACCAAAGAGTATATAGTACAATATAATACAGTATATACCAAAGAGTATATAGTACAATATAATACAGTATATACCAAAGAGTATATAGTATAATATAATACCGTATATACCAAAGAGTATAAACCCACCAGAGGCGAACACGTTGGTGTCTTTGATGGCGTCAAACATGACGTGCTCCTTTATGAGTTGTTTTCTCTCTTCTTCACTCATACTCTTCTGAGTCCTGTACTGTCCCTGCAGTGTTCAATAGTAGCGTCATTGTGTAATGCATACCTGCTATTATTACTATTAGTAGTATATTAAAAATATACTGTTATTATTAAGTTGCGTTTATACCTTCACGATTTTCGGTCAAAAATTCAATTTGGCCGGGTTGAAATTTCTCCGAGTTGCATTGCATTGTAAAAGCCACCCGTTGAAAATTTTGTACTGTGATAACTTAATCGGCCAATTTTAGAATAGGAGTAATAACTCCTTGTAAACATCGTTATTTAGTTATTACTTTGGCGATTAGACAACGTACTTATACGGTTATAACTATATAGCCTACGCCTTCTCAATTATCGCTTTTATGCTTTCCGCTTCACTAATTCACGACGTTTACAAAGGGCATCAAATAGCTATTATGCGAGTCAAATTTCAATTTCAGAAAGTGAGCAACCGCATCAATATGATTTCAACGAGTTTCAGTTTGACTATAAAGGGGTACCCGGACAAGCATTATTAACTTGAACTCGGTACTTTTTCCAGCAGAGGTATAAACGCAACTTTATACTGTTAATAGCATATTAGTAATATTATATCATAGTACTATTAACAGTATATTATTAATAATATACTGTTATTAATATACTACTAATAGTACTATATTATTACTAATATAATATGAGTAGTATAATAACATTACACTATTATGGTACAAGAAGTGCTACAAACAGTCTATTTTACTAGTGGATAAAATATAAATAATATACTGCTTTCTATATCAGCTTTAGCAACAATAATCAGTTATATTTATACCATCAGCCAATAAAATTTCTAAAAATGTTTTCAAAAGTGGCTAATCTTCAAATTATTTGATTTATTAATTAAAAATTTATCAACAATCATATAGAAAAAATTGCTTTACAACCTAAAGATTCACCAACAGGTTTTACTTGCAAGGCGTCATCTTCAGATATTATCTGCAGGTATATTAAGCACAGCTAGGTAACGTAATCAGAGTCAAACCTTGAAGGGTCCGTCCAATGCGGAGGCAGCGTCAGACACGACCTTCTGCACGGTACGTCTACCGGCCCGGTCTATGCTGGGGAGAAGCTGGAACCCCCGAATGTTCCTTGATACGCTAATCCAGCAGCCCTTGACAAACTCTTTGTCCAGGTCTGCGTTGGTGAGCTTAGACTTAGCCAGCTGGCCCGGGTGTTTGGCTCCCTACAGGGGAGATAATAATGCTTACAGTACTTCCTGTAGCCTGCACTTTAATGAATCCAGTAACTTTATTTGCAGCAAACTAGACTAGGTATTCTTAGAAAGCAGGGTTACCATTAAATACTGGAAGATGGTATGAATATATGCACAATTTATAGCTACTCTAGTGGTATATTAAACCTGCATATATAACTGTTTTAAATGATGTCTCAAGTATAACATCAACCTCTCAATTATAACAGATTAACAAACTCATAATTAAATCATCCATTAACTACGCAAATCCCAGACTGCAGAATAATTAATGCTTACAACCCAAATTCTTTACACAATTTCATGTGTAACGCAGGGTATCTGGGTTAGAGGAAGGCCTGATGCTGTCTTCCTGTGCTATTGCATTGTGGGACAGGCAATGATTTGATATCAGATCACAGGGCAGAATAACTCGCATAAAAAAATATAATCTAATGGATTTGGAGTTGTTGCCACCACATGGTTTACATTTCCACCGGATGGAAGTATAGTATGCAGAGATGGAGATAGGCGCAGTGTTTTAATACTGCTAATTTTAGTAAAAGTATTACATGTGATAACTTGTAAAGCAATAAAGCAATCATATGTTGGACTATAGGCCCAAGCTAGAGAAAAACCTGCATTTTTACACATAGCAATAGATACACTACACACTGTACTAGGCACTAGACACTGTACTAGACACTAGACACTGTACTAGACACTACACACTGTACTAGACACTACACACTGTACTAGACACTAGACACTGTACTAGATACTACACACTGTACCTTAGCATAGCCGTTGTGAAGAGCTGCTATCATAGGATCAAACAGGTCAGCAAACACAGAGTACGACTCTTCGTCTCCAGCGACAGCACCAGCCACCACGTTGTCAGCGCTGCCAGGGTTGTCACAGCCTAAAGCAGCATGCAGTGTTATTATTAGTAGTGACATACAGACAGCAAGTATGTTCCAAAAACTTTCATCTCATGACAGCTTGTTTATATGTTGAAAATGTAAATGTTTTATGAAGACTGAAGCATCAGTACACAAACATATAATGTCTAAGAGAACTTGATCAAGCCAAACACACAACCCCTCCCACCTCTGTCAGCCTTACATGGTATCAAATTATAGGTTAGAGAGAAAAGTTACTGCTGGACATTCACCATTTCTTGCTACTTGCTATTTCAGACGGATGATTGAACTCCTAGCAGAGCAGTTGCGGCTCTGATTGCTACAGTCTACTGCTAACAGCTTGCTGGCACAGGTCTGCCTTAATAGTAGTTCACTGCACCAACAACTTGCTTTAGTAAAAAAATCTTCACACATTTTCAAGTCTAGGTGACCCACAGGCCCAGTCTAGATAGCGCAATGAATGGTAAACTGACCTGTCTGGATGCAGAGGTCAAGGGTCACGCCGCCGCTTGTCTTTTTACCCTGCAGAGAGTTGTACAGTGACTGCGTCAGCACCTTTGACAGCACGTTGTGGTGGTTTACAATCAGCTTGGGGTAGTTGTCGGCTTTTGGAGTTGCCCGCCACTCAGCAGAGTGAAGAGCTTTCTGTAAGGGAAGAGGAAATGAAGTCTATCTAAATCTTAGCCTCAGTGATCTAGTTTCTGAATGCATTCTATATTAAACAGGGTTTTGAGTTGAGGAATATAAACTAAATGCAAGAGTAAGGGGAAAACAACCAACATTGCAAATTACTGGAATGGCTTAAAGGTTAGTAAGCTTCAACAGTTGCTGTCAAATGAGTTGCTAGAAATGCTGGTAGACTGTTTAAATCCTTAGCTAATGTGTGTTCTGTATTGTGGAGTATCCCACTTATATATAATTCAGTAACTAGTTGGTTAGTAACCTGTCCAATCAATTACAAAAACATTTCAAGTCAAACAAAATTACAAACAGCAGGATATTAAGTAGTCTTATTTCACTGCAAGTCAGTAGACAAAGCAAATCATGTTTATTTAGGATTATAGAAGGCTCAGCCATTAAAAGTACTAAAATATTCGACTACAGGATGAACATTAAGACACGATATGCATGACCTACTGTCTACGTGATGTGATGCTCATAATCAGATGAAGAAATTCATAAGCTATTTGATGGGCTATTTTGATACACTTGGTCACGTGACACAGGTTTAGCGCGCACAGCTTACACTGTGTATTGAGTATATAAACTGACTGCAAAGTAGAATACAGAATGAGGAATGAAGTTTTAGGCCAAGAAAACAACTAAGACATGAATATTAACAACTGACTAGTGTGGAACATCTGCAGAGAAAAGTGACTTACTATCTGCAGAGAAACGTGACTTACTATCTGCAGAGAGAGTGACTTACTATCTGCAGAGAAACGTGACTTACTATCTGCAGAGAGAGTGACTTACTATCTGCAGAGAGAGAGAGTGACTTACTATCTGCAGAGAAACGTGACTTACTATCTGCAGAGAGAGTGACTTACTATCTGCAGAGAAACGTGACTTACTATCTGCAGAGAGAGAGAGTGACTTGCTAATTACAGAGAGTGACTTACTATCTGCAGAGAAACGTGACTTACTATCTGCAGAGAGAGAGAGTGACTTACTATCTGCAGAGAAACGTGACTTACTATCTGCAGAGAGAGAGAGTGACTTACTATCTGCAGAGAAACGTGACTTACTATCTGCAGAGAGAGAGAGTGACTTGCTAATTACAGAGAGTGACTTACTATCTGCAGAGGCTGTCCACCAACTGGAGGTCGAGCACATCCGTCCTCTCCAGGGATGAGATCATCAATAGACTCGCCTGAAAACACCACAGATATGACATCACTTCCTCTACACACAGAGAGAGATTTACGAGTGTCCAGTAGACTCTGATTGGCTGTTCAGCAGCCCAGAACTGGTGACAACTAAACCCTGGTAGTGAGTGGATAGAGATATCTCTAGATGGCATAAGGGTTCAACCCATTACCCACCCTTCCACTGCAGCTTACTCTAATATATAGACTACATTTATCAACCCCCTTGATATGGTAGTGCTGCAGCTGTTACACACAGTGGTATAAAATTGTATTGTTGTAAAATTAATTAAGAACAGGGATAAATTAATTAACTGGTGTGAGTTTGTATGCTTTTTTAATCAAGTTACAAGACTGAAGTGGCAGTAGATGATAGCAACCAACAGCTTTGATAGTGCGACTTGACTTTTAGAGTACCCCTTGACTGCTAGAGTACCACTTGACAATGTCTGATGAGATTTTATCAACAAGCAAACATACAAGCTTCTACCCACAATATATTTCATGTCACCGAGCGTACTGTACAACTTGCAGCTGGAAATACTGCCGATACCAGAATAAGGTGGCTGATAAACTGTTGGTATTTTAATATTCAAGTATTCTTGATTTAGTTCTGATAATTTTGTTCTAACTTGTGATTTACTAAACGTGTTCCTTAACACTTCAGATGTTTCAAACATTGTGTAGGTTAGATGGTGTAGTAATGGAATAAGAAACGCCAGATTGTCACACAAAAATCGCGATAAAAAATACCAAATTAACAGTTGGAAAAGTTTCAACAATGGAACAGTTCAACTCATCTTCTACAACATATTTCATGACTAAAGTTCTCCAAAGATATACCCAGGTTTTCAAAATTGCATTTAAAGCAAATATCTTACAACACTTGACAATACATTATCACTCAACTCAAAGAAACCCCAGCTAACGCATATCAGTAATTGCTCAATAACTTTAGACTTTACAAACATTGAAGAGGTATTTATATTTGCCCTAAGTCTACCTCCGCACAACATGACCTTTCATTACAATGGCAGTATCAGTTTCTATTAAGTAATTGATTGCCAAACATAAATATTTAAAGATAACATAACAGCTGAATGCTTATTGCCTGGTGACCAGACCTTTTAGAATAAAAGTTTATTTACTGATTGCAAACAGAAAATGAGAATTTGCTGAGGAGTTTCTCACCTTTTTCCAGTTTCTTCTCCATCTTGATGAGAAGTTCCACACCGTCAATAACAAGCTGTACCAGTTCTACTTCAGTTTTACCAACTCTGTCCCAGTTGGAGATATCAAATGTACCGTCTGTGCTGGTCGTTTCTTCACCGCCAGTTCCTCTCTTCTGCAGACGACAATTCTTCAAAATCTCGACAAACCTGACAGGAAATCAACCGAATGCCATGTATGAGCTGTAACTAGCAATATATACAACTATACTGTAACTTCTAGCCTGTGCACCAACAGTTCTCTCTCTCGCACCAACAACTGCTAGTTTTAGTCGCTCAAGCAGAAGAAAAACTACTGCACCTTACACTAGAGGCTGTATGTGAGACAGCTATGAGTGTTAAACCAGGACAGTATGGTGCAGATATTACAAAGGAGATGTTTATATAGTGTATTATATATTAGTATGCTTTCTACTATACTATTACTATACAGAAAAGTACACAGCACTGGTAACTGAGCAGCATTGCGGAACTCACTTGGGATGTTCAGACAGTTTGGGGATCTTAAGGTGGACACTGGTCCTCAGGCCAGTACCCAGGTTGGAGGGACAGGTGAGGACGTATCCGATGTGCTCATTGAACATGAACTCATTCCCTCCCTGCTCGCCCATCAGCCTTTCAACCTCCAGCAGAGCCTTACAGAACCTGGTGAACACCTGAACAGAGAGAAAAAGAAGTGATAAGACTTTCTTAACCCATAGAGATAACTTCTCTGATCGAACATTTCAGCAGTAAAGGTAGTAAAGTCAACACCAGGTAGGCATAGCAGCTTTTGCAAACCGCAGCTAGTGTCAAACTCCCAGGGAAGGTAAAACTGATAAGATTTCTACAGTTGCTGAGATAAGTAGAGTTGTTGTCGTACTTGAGAACTGAGTTTATACACTCACCTCTTTCATGTTCCCTCCTTTCTGCATAGAAATGATTCTGCTATGATCCTCTTCGTTGATCCACACCAGAAAGTTCTTGTCGTCATTGTGGTAAATACCTCTGGCATCTGGCCAATCACGTGCCATACCTGCAGCCGCAAAGACTCAAATTGATCACGCCGACAGAGAGAACTGATAGTGTTATATCAGCAGAAGTAATATTTGCTCAACATTTAATGTTTAAACTGATAGCAGAAATTAGAAAAAGTTTGTACTGAATAAACTTTTCTGTGGGAGATTGGAATGCTGCATTGAATAAAATGAAAACTTCTAAAATTATCAACAATTTACACAGAAAATTTGAGGTGGCCATTTCAACACAAATAACATCGAAAAGCTTACTGTTTCGAAAATAAAATCTACATCTCTATGCAGGAAAGTCCTTCTGTTAAAAACTTTAGAATATACAGTTGAAACCATAGCCATGCCAGCTCATATAACAGTCATTTAAAGAAGAAAGCAATCGATTACGTAACAGTAGTGTGAGATGAGCCATGAACACTGAACATTGTACTAAAGTACAGAGAGTAGCTAGCTGACTATTACTACTAGGTGACTACTGTTATACTGCAACGTACCTTGAGTAGTCATGTGAGCGTGGATGGGCTTGTCAAACAGGAAGTGGTCTGCGATGAGCTGGTCCTGATCAGCAAGAGTCATAGTCTCCAGCGAGTAGTACTTACCCTGCAGAAGAACGACTATTGAGTCAATACGACCTCGTGTGTGGTGGTGAAACCCACAGCTGGCAACATTTTTAGAGAAATTTTTTTTTTATTTTATTACTTCAGATTTCAAGGTTTTTTTGTGGTAACCCAGCAAATTGCAGAGTGAATACGAGGTCAAGATAAACACAAAATAAGTTTTTGTCACCTTAAGGGGTCCATCGAGATTGCTCAAAGCTCCTAGCAGAATACTCTCAACATCTCGTCTCTCAGATCGAGTGCAGTACGGGGGCAAGGAGTACCCCCTCACATTTCTACCAGTTCTGATCTATAAAAACACGGGCAATGCTATCAGCTACACAACCCACAGCTCACACTGTAAATCACACAACTCTAGCTAAAACTGACGCTACATCTCTGTAAGTTCAGTTAGACTGAGAGAGAGGCTGAGTTTGCTTCATATTTAAGTCGTGAAAATTCAGTTGTTGAGAGACGCAGAGATAGATAAGAGTCTCAACAAGGCATGTTGTATCTAATCAACCAGACAAGTGCTTCAACTAACGATTATTAAGCTCAGCAGCTGCTGCCAGTCTACGCTGCCACAAGCTGCTGCCTCTCAGACATAAGTGGCTGCCGCTATACATACCCTAGTCGAGACGACATAGTTGGGGTCAAGGTCTCCACCAATCAGCTTGCTTGGATCTAGGTCACTCTTATGTATGTCGGTTCTCTTGTAGCCAACATGTCTTCCCTCGATAACACTGTACATGACGTCCCCAAAGAGAGTGTACGACTCCTCGTCTCCCATAGCACAGCCTGCAAACATGGCCACCAATATACTGCCCTTCTAGGGGAACACAATTCCCAGGGCACTACATGCATACACGGAGCATGATACAGTGTTTAGTGATGAGAAGAGGCAGGCTAACACTTTGTGTAAACATCAGGTAAACTAGGAGATAGTCTGAATACTTGTGTGTATTAAATGCAAACTTCTGTCTCACAAGTTTATAATAAGCAAAGAGCAAACTGCCCTTTGAAGTAGACTTTATGCTCTGCACATTGCGTCCTGCTAATGATTGTAATGAATGCCCAGCATGAACAATATCACATGACAGCTTGTAGATGCTGCCTACACTCCGGCCATAGTGCGACATGCATCTATTTCAAGTATACGTTAGATTGTACTTTCATAATGGAAATAGCAGCTTTGATGTAGGTGCAGTAATGGAGGAATTGAGAAAAGCCTGTGTTTCAGATTAGAAATGTAGCATAAGAAGATATGTTCTTGCAAGAATTTCAATTTGCATCCCAAACCAAAATTTGACAATAAAATTAAAGAACTTCGACTTTCTCAAATTCTCCACTACTGCTCCTAAACGGCAGCTTTACAACACAAATAGTTTAGTCGTGAGTTGTTTCATCACAAACTGCCAAAAGGTGGGGTGTATACAGAGGGGGCACAGGAGAAACCCACCGACGGAGAAGTCATAGTTATCCACCCCTCCTTGCATACATCGGTCGAGAGTACAGCCACTGTGAGTCTTGAGGCCCTTGAGCTGGTCGTAGAGCTCTCGAGTCAGCAGTTTACCAATCAGATGCTTGTGTCCCTCAAAGTCGGGGTAGTTGTCGAAGCTGCAACACAACCAACACACTCAGTGCCAACTTGTGCGGCATGTCGCCTTTGGAGTAAACAGTGACAATCTGTTCCATCATTTGTCATTTAGGAGCAATAGTGGAGAAATTGAGACAGGCTAAGTGTTTTAATTTTATTATTAGATTTTGGTTTGGGTAGCGGGTTGAAATTTTTGTGAGGACATAAGTTCTTATGCTCCATTTCTAATATTATAGAACACAGGCCTTTCTCAATTTCTCCATTACTGCACCTACCTCAACACTGTGTGGCCATTGAAGAAAAGGAGGAAGTTAAATTTGAAAAGTCCAGCTTGGAGGTCAAAATTACATGATTTAACTGAAAGATCGCAAAAATTTAAACAAAAACATCACAAAAATTTAAACAAAAACATCACATTGCAACTGGAAGATTTCAACAAAACCATCTAAATTTCTATTCTTTCACCTCAACTAAAGTTTTAAACACAAATAAATGTAATATAACAAGTACAATTTTCAAACTCCTGATATTGTAGAAGTTTTAGGAACTTTGAAAATTGCAAAGCATTCAGACAAAATCATTAAACATGATGTTTTGGCCCATATCAGCTAATCTGATAGGAATCAACAAGCAGCCTAATAGACCAACTAGAATATTAGCTTAACCTTTGTGGCACAATTAGCCAATTAATCTAATTATAACAATTTGGGATTTTAACACATAATATATAAACAAATAGAGCCTATTTATAAGTAGATATATTATTTGCCATTTCTACTAAAAGCTGAACAACTACAAGATCCACAATTAGCAAGCAAAAAGATAATGGGAACAAAAAACCTTTTCTTTAAAATTCAACCTCATATTTTATAAGGAAAAAGATTATTTCGATGAAATTTTAAAATATGGTATTCAAGGTTCATTGCATTGTGGGAAATGGTCTTATCAGATTACTATTCTAAAATACAACTTTTCTGCTTTACAGAGTACCAGCATTTCATAAGACAACTTTTTAAAACTAGTAAGAATGTTAGCCAGGGAAACATTCTAAATGCCCAGAGTTGTATTAAAAAGTTGGTTCTTATCTTATCACAATATTTATGCCTTGCACTATCTTAGAAATGAATAAATGATAAATATGCAAGACAGGGATTGCAAAAACTAGCCATCCTGAGCAATTGTCACTCAAATAAGTATCAAGCTTTTAGCTGCCTAGCTGATTAGAGTAAGGTTAGATGAATGAAGGTTCATAATAAAAACAAACATATATATAATGTATTTTTAAATAAAATAACCAAATATGACAACATTACATTTACTACAATGGCATTTGATATTAACTAATCCTATGGTCTTTTAACTTTCATAGAAGTTAGTGTTGGTGCTTATCATCACAATGATAATTCTAGCTTGCACTAATGAATCCTTACAACTTATGCTAGTAATGATAATCCTTTCTATTACTATAATATTGTCATTATCATCCAAATCATCTTTTAGGTTTGATAACGCATAAATTATCATTTTAATACCAGTAAATATCAGCACATGCTGATATTGTGTCTAAATAAGTATATGGAATCAAATTTAATATCAACATGGTTATGTGATAAGCTAAATCTCAATTTATGAATGAGTTAACCATGACAACTTCTGTTAGCATAAATATGGATATGATTGCACCATTGACTAAACCAATAAATCCAAATATTAACCTTGAAATGGATGCAGCACTGACTCGTTAATGCAGCAACAGAAGCATATTCCATTTAATTTACCCACTAAATGCAAAACTAGTAGCATGAGTATTAACAATATGAATACTCCTTATCTAATAATTAATATTACTACTATATTTAGTTTATGGTGACCTACAGCTTCAGCTTGACTTTTAAGTTTTAATTATCAAATAGTTACACATATACTCATAGTTATAGTGGTACCAGTAATATCAATATTGCTCATAGTAATAGTCATAGTGACTACTATAATTATTATTATTATTAATAATTAGCTTTATTACTATCACCAAAACTATCAGTATTAACTTGGGCTTTGGCAAATGTTTTAGAGCAAGTATCAGTATGACTACGATAATCAATATCATTAACTTCAAGTGAGTTAAATTATGGATATTAGTTTACAAGCTCAGTTCGAGTTTAAGTTTAAGCAAGTTTAAATTTGAAATTTAATCAACTTCAAGTGCAATAATAACCATAATGAATATTATTAATAATTAATATGCATATCAAATTCAATTTGATGATGATCATAATAAAACAATTATAATATCAACTACAACTTACTAAGCAATATAAACATTAATGATTAATGTTAATACAGAAATTGACACATTTCTTTAAGTCTAAGATTACTATAATTATGCGAGTATAAGTATAAGATTAAGTATGACTGATATTTAGTAAGCCTAAAAAGTAAATTTATTACTATTACTATTAGTATTAGTATTAATATTTATATTATTCATCATTATTATTATATAATTACATTATGATTATACTCTAAGTATTTAGTCATGATTATTGAAATATTATTATTTATAGTTTTTGCGTTGATACTCACACTAACAATAACTTATTCTAACAATAACTCACTAAGTGACTAACACTAACAGTAACTGTGCTCCTGATTGTTTTTGCCTTATACTTTTAGTTTTAGCTTTTTCAAAGACAAATTGAAATGGGCAATAGCATTTGTTTTAAATGTACTATCATATGAATGTAGATTATTATCAAGTAGCAGGAAAACCTTCTTATTTAAATACAAAAAGTAAGAACTAACCTCGCAGCAGTTCCCGACATGATTCTTGGATATTTGATCTAGAATTACAGAGCAGTCAAGTACTGAAAAACTCCAATTGTATGTAGACGCGTTGTCCGTCCGCAGCTATTCAAGCATGAGTGCAGAGCTAGCATTATTTGCGGCGTGCACGAAACTCATCATCAAAACCCGCAGGAGCGTAGCCAGAAGGGCCCAGCCTAACAAATATTTTTTTATTAATGTGCAGCAGAGAGAACATGTCATAAAATTTTTCATTTAACACTAGAAAATAAAATTTGACGCTGTTACGGAACATTTCTGCAATCATGATTTAGAAATTTATTGTTGATGCGTTGCAGACATATGCATGCTAATGAAGTCTTCCTAATATTATATTGGTAGTATTTGTTTCTAGTAACACGGACATAATATACAGACAGCACTTTATAGCATCAATAGAAACATATAATTAATATAATATAACTGACTAATTGTCAAAAAACTTAAAAGTTGCAATGATAATCTTAATTCTTATGGATTATAATTAATGTTTTATTAACAGCCATATAAATATAAAAAGCTTGCAAATAGTGAGCTAGTTTGTGAAAGTGCCTAAGTAATTAGGAATGAAGATATATAATAATAATATTATTAAATAAATAATTAAATAATATTAAAATAAAAACAATTATAAACCTTTTGTGGGAGGAACTCTTTAGCCTCCCCTGCAAATATTCAAATCTAATCCCACCACTACAGTCATTTAAACAGCGCTATTCATCTATTACAATAGGAATAGCCAATAATCAATTATTTTAGGTGCTTTCTCTTCTGACAATAGGTGCTAAAAACTAATATACCCAATACAAATGGACTTTTTTGAAACTACCAAAAGCAGGTATAAGCAAGGAATTCTTTTTAACTTCAAAACTTGCTGTGTTTTATGTACTACAATAATAAATTACTTTAGATACCCAATGGTCAACAGAATGCAAAGGCCATCTTCTGATATGATGTTATGTATATGCAATGGTGTTATCTGTTATGTAGAACATTGACTTGCATTATCTTGAACATTGCCGGCTTTTCGCCATGATTCATACTAACCGCTAAGTCAACCGTGACGAAATTTGGTCAATGTACAAAGATCACTAGATGCAGCACAAAGGTTGAAGTCACTAAAACAGTGTTGGTACGCACACCATCGTCTGAGATTTTAAGTTAAAAGATAGAAATTTGGAGCTGATACCACCAAATTTAAATGCATATAATAATATACTATCTTCTACTTTGATGATTCTGGCAACAAGATGAATAATATAAATATAGCTACTGCCCTCAGTGACTCCAAACTCTCCGCTGCATATATTGGTACCCCAGATAAGCAGTTCATTGGTGCCTAGCAGATAACATTTCAACATACTTTCGTAAGAACACACTGCAGTGGACAGAAGCATGACCTGAATAGAATGAATGGTTTGTTGACAGAATCACACAATATGATTTGCAATAATGAGGCAACTTTTGTTGACCGTAGAAAGAAATACAGCAACTTAGCTAATAAATACTAGTATAATGTAACCTAAGCTATACTAAAGTGGTGACACAGGCATGTTTATGCTCCCCCTCAACCACTATTAGAATGAGAACCATATGGTATACACATCGCCTTTACGGTCAGTCACTGAGGAAGACGTAGTCTTAGAATCTACACACTGTCTGTTTTCAACTGCAAGCAAATGGCGCTGAGACAGTCAACATTTTAGCTAAAGCTTTTCAGCTGCGAATATTTGCAAAATGCAACTACATGTTTATAATATTATAAATTTTCATTGCATTCTCATAAACTTCCCCTTTTGTGCAGAAATTTTGTTTGTTTTTTTATAAATTTTGGCTGTAAGTTTGGATGAATCAGACAGGGCTACTTTGCTAATTCCTCACCAATTAGCCTTTCTATACTGCAGTACATCTAAAACACTGTGTAATTTTAAACCCCCTCTAAACGCTTGCACTCCTGTATCCTAACAGCTAGTAATTGTCACCTTGACCTTTAATGCTGGCACGTGAGTGCAGCAGCAGCAGCGTGATGCTCACGCGTTGGCATCACTTTAATTACTCCTAAAATGCTATAATAATGACTATCACTAACCACTAAAGGTGATGTTAGCATACCTATGCTATTGTGGGCAATTAATTACTATTTTATGGTAGCCTCAGTTGATAAGAAAGGTTAAACAAGTTTTATATTGCTGGAAGAAAGCTTAGGGATAAGAATATTTAGGGCTTAGGCTAAGTGTTTGCAAGTTTAACACTTTAGGGTGTGAGGATGGTCCCTTGAACTGCCCATACTATACAAATACTTTCTTGCTAAAGTCTTCTTGCCATAATTTAATACTATGTTACACGGCTAGGGCAAGACACCAGCACTGAAGATGCTATGCATTGTCAACACTGACAGACACTTGCCTCTCTAGTAAATTATATATAATAATATCATGCTAAAGCAAAATTGTCAAAATATGGGTGCTGTAAAGTTCTTAAAATTTTCAGAGCGCTATTGGTATTATATTCAAGTAAACATCACAAATAAAAGTTTTATCCAAAACGCAGCCGTTTGATAATGGAAGGGGTGTAGTGAGTTGTGAAAAGAGTGTAGTGGATAATGGAGGGGTATAGTGGAAAGTGGGAAATGAAGAAGATAGGAGAGGGGTGTGATAGATATAGAAAATAAAGGCAGCCTGCATGTTTGGCCATGTGTTGATCCAATCTGTGAAAATGCGAAGACAGTTAGCAACGCTGTGCTGTCTTTTAATTTAATATTGAGTGCAGATGTTGCAGTAACATATAACAGATGTGGTTTGATGATGATTACATGTAATCTTGTAAAATAATTAACATCTTTCTTTACTTCTCTTCAACTCTCAGATTGAGCTTATGTGTGGTTGACATAAGTTTATAAATTCCTGAAATCCAATTATACACAGCATTATAACTTAACAACTTTACCAGCTCTTGGGTGGCTGCTGACAGCTTTTTGCTGCCTGTTGACAGCAGCGCAGCTGGTCGGCAGCAGTGTGACACACTGAGAACTCTACACCATTCACCTCCTTGTAACCCCCTTATCCTAAAACTTACACTGCTGTAAATGGAGGGGGGATTCAGGAGTAACAAATAACTTGAACGAGCAAAATGGTTGCATTCCAAAGGCAAGTCCCAAATCTCTTAAAACATATACTCAACTCAGACTACATTCTCTGCCTTCCCAAACATTGAATGACTCTATTCGGAATGTTCGCTATATTATAGGGTAACATTAACTTATGGTTTCATTAGATTGACACTGTCCAGTGCATCAAATGCAAATGTCAAAGTATTATGGGAAGCAGTGATTGACAGTGTAAATAACTCCATATTTGGCAGTGTGTACTGTGATAACACTGAGGCTATGTGAACTGTGCCTGTACACTTTAGTTAGTCTAAAAAGTCAGCAAATAACAATTATATTTTGAGTGTAATTCTCTGAAGCATAGAATATTTTGCTACGTAAGACCACAGCAGCTTCAGCAGGTAAATGCCTATTTTTAGTGTTATATAGGGAGTGTCATAAAAATAAATTATGCTGGCAGCAGTTGCGCTAAGGAAAACAACTTTCATTTATTCAGACAATTCCAAGTTGGTCGGCAGCCAAAGTGTTGAGAAAAGTTTCTTTTAGCCACTCAGCTGTTGATTATTTATAGGCCTTGCCATTGCACTATTATTGTTTCTCAACTTTCAACTATATGCCTATAAAGAAGTTTACTACAATTTAGTTGAGTTCTGTAAATGTATTTTGTATTATACATATCCCATAATAGGCATCGGATTATGCATTATATAGTGTAGATGTTTTTGCATACTATGCATATACTAAATTGCTTTATAAATTATATACTATAACAGTAATAACGAATTATAATATATTATATTATATATATAAGCATTATATATTGTATATATGGTGCTATGTATAACAGAATATTATATATATATATATATATATATATATATATATATATATATATATATATATATATGTATATATATATGTATTATATATATATATATATATATATATATATATATATATATATATATATATATATATATATATATATATATATATATATATGTATTATATATTATATATGTATTCAATGTGGTATTTATAATTTGATAGCATTAAAAGTTAATCGTGATTAACTTTGAAATTCCTGGAAATGCTTTGCTTTGTATTTGAAAATAAACATTATCTGAGTGTCTGCAAATTTCATGTTATAAATAGAGAGCACAACTACTAAATTTATATACAGTTTTCACTTGGCTTGTAATTCCTTCTTTGTCACTTGCAACATAAAATATTACAGCAAATTATACAAAAATACATGCTGATGTAAATTAGACAGTTTTCAAAATATCTAATATCTAATATGCTACATACAATATAAGATATACTATATTACAGTATATAGTACACGGAAACTCGCCGGCCCCCCAGCTATCCGAATTCTCCCAAATACTGTGTTCATTAGCAGCATAAGTATTGCATGTACCATAACACCAACAAATCTCAGGGGAACACAAAGACTCCTTTTTGTAACATTTGAAACATTTCAATAGAATCTGTTTTATTTCAATCATGCTTTTAAATACAATACCCGAAGTATGGCTTTGCTATCATATTATAAGTTTTAGTTAGCAAACCCTCAAGGCCACCTGGGGGAGTCAAGGTCAAATATCATCCATAACTTAGCTGAAGGCTAAACACAACACTGTGGAGTTTCCACTAACTCTCTGTGTTGTTATAGAGACACACAAAACAGGAGGCGGTGGAGTGAATAAATAGAATGTTTGATAGAGAGTAAATATTTATTGTCTGTTGAAAACTACGTGACACAGGATAAAAAAACCATGAATCTAATTTTAGACAACATGTGATGATCAAGTGTTTTGTGAGAGTTCCAATAGAATGAGCTTTAGTTACATAACTTTAGTTAAGCCTACATGAAAATAGATGATGTAATCTTCTCCATGCTAGCTTCTTTTTATCCTTTCTCGACTGGTCTATTTTGTGAATTGTAGACTTGGTACTGTAGTATACAGGACCTTAGTGGAAAAATGAATTTTTCCAAATTTTAGAACACATGCAAATGTCGCACTAGTGTTTTGAGGTAGCATTTACTGTAAAGACATCGAACGCAGAATAAAGATATAATATTATTATACATGACATTTTTGCATGCTCTTGCGCAACATTGAGCAGATAGTTTTGAAATGTTTCTGTGCGTAACAAATAGGTATATGTGTACTTGGCTACATACATAGTACGTATACAACATTACAATATATACCCAAATTATTGCTTTGTACTATTTGACTTATTATGTATATATGACTACTATAGCTTTCATAGTATAAATGCTTAAATTAAAACATATTTTGCTGGCTTCATCTTATCAGCTTTAATTTACTTGTTTTTATTCTTGATTTACCTGGAAAGAGTACCCAGTTTTTTTAATAATTGTTTCTCAAAATATCTTTTTGATTTTTAAATTTTATTGGTTATAGGCTGAAATGTAGAATATATAAAATTCATAATAAATCTGATAGTTTCATAGGATTTTTCCTAACGGCTTGCATAGACCTATTCTACAAGTTATGTGTCCTGTTTTTTTACATAAAAGTTGATGCATATTTTGTGAATCACAATATAAGAGTTATCTTCTCTATACCCTCTGCTAGATTTGAGAATATCATAGTTTTGCTTGTTTTATGCTATTCAAACTGTTATGTTCTAGAATCTGGAAATTTCTAAATGAACATTCATATCTACATCACAATATCGTGCCTTTGGAGATGCAAGAGCTATTGTAAGAGTTTTATCATTTATACTGAGGGCGAATGGGAGAGTGAAAAGGTTTGAGGAGAAGTATGCAGCAAATGTCGGCCATGTTGAAATCTGGCCGATCAACAAATTATTCTAGCTTCAACAACATAAGGCGTTTACATAGTAAAATGATACTTGATAAAATTTATTAATTATATAATAATTATAATACTTAGCATAAGATAAAAATAATATATATATATATAATTAATAAAAACCTTAAATACACAACACCATCTTTTGCATGTTTAAAAAGTTAGCTCTGCAATCTTCTTTGGTAGTTTCTTGTCAAAAACCTTTTGCTAAATAGTTTTACACAAAATTTTAAAATTTTACAGTTATTAAACCGTTGTCAAAACTAATATTATTAATGGTATATTTTTATAAGATAACTTTGAGCAATTTGAGCTAAAATTAATTAAATTTTGGGTTCTTGATATATATATATATATATATATATATATATGTATAAACAAAATGGAAGATGACATTTGACCAGCACTCACAAACACAACTAAAACGAAACATCCGCTTCTACTCGGCAGAAGTGAGAGAACATAGCAGCGTTCTACTTGGTCCGAGAAATGGAGTCTTTATTAAATGTTTTTATCTCTTTTATCTTGAAATCTGTAAATAAAATGCGATATCTCTCAAATATGCAGTGCAAGTGTGCTAAGTAGGGTAGACAACTCATAATGTCATACTTAAACTTTAAAATGACTGAAAGGAAGTTGTTTACCCAAATACTGTCTATCTCACAGTTGTACTCACTGTATACTAACCTGCATAGTCACAGCTACTAACAGTTGCAATTATTTTTCTAGTCAGAGCTACTCACAGTTAGACTCACAGTGACACTTACTAACCTGTATAGTCACAGTTAGTCATAGTAACACTTACTAACCTGTATAGTCACAGTCACTCACGGGACATTTACTAACCTGTATAGTCAGAGTTACTCTGTTTTAGGCTCTTCACTGCCCTCCGCCTTCGGCTCTTCCTCAGCTGGTTTTTCAGCTGCTGCTTCTGCCTTTGGTTCCTCGTCGGCTGGTTTTTCTGCTGCTGGTGCTTCCTCTTTCGGCTCCTCTTTTGGAGCCTCTTTAGGTTTGACGTCGCCAGACAAAGCTTGCGCTGCCAGCTCATCTACACTCTCTCCGGCTGATAGTGCTTTCTCCATCTTGATTAGATGACTGATGCAATCTCCAACGTGTTGAACTAATTCAACCTGCATGAAGATGAAATCTAATCAGATTGCTGTATAGACTATTCTCTACTTGAAATAAGTGACAAGTTTACAGAATACGGATCAACTTGAAAATGATAGAACCGAAGTTATGCAGACACAATCCTAAGCTAAAGCTGTATTAAGCTTTTTCATGTGAAACCATTGAAATCAGTTACAAAAGCACCAAGAATATAGATTACAGTAGTCGTACTTCTTTGTCTGATAGCTAAATAGTATGTGTGAGCGTCTTGGTAAGTATTATTTTCAGGTTAGAAATAACTTTAAAAGAAATTCCTAATTAAAAGAACTTTATAAGAACTTTACCTCTGAGCAGCCAAAGGTGCTCTTGCTTGCTACATCACAGACTCCTTCATTGTTGGCTACTAGGTTTAGACTCAGAGCTGCCAGAATCTGTAAAATAGTCCAAAATTAACTCTGCAAGCAGTAGATGAACTTTTCATATCACATCACGTTATGTCATGTCACATCATGTCATGTGATCTCATATGTCATGGTCATATCTTGTTGTGTAGCTATTTTAGTTGATGAAGTTCAGAACAAACTTGGCCAAAATAATTCACGCGGCAGTACAAAAGTCATTCAAACAAAACGCAATGTAATCTAAAACCCAAAAACTTGCCTAAGACTCTGCAGAGCTACTGGTTAGTTGAATAACTCACAATAGAATCCTTTTAAAGAAATTGAGCATGGGCTTCATCCTATGTTAGCAAGTGCATTGGCATTTTCATGAGATTTTCAATTAATTTTATATAAACAATTAAATTACAAAGTCGGTATTATGTGTCTTACACTTGGGGAGCAGTAAACAGACAGGAAATACATCAAAATGTTCTAATTACCAGCTGCTATAGAAAAGTCATACGAAACTACAAAAATGCTGCCAATGCTATGCAAACACTTACATCGGCAAATTTGTCATGTGCAGATACTTTGGGTAATTTAGCTCGAACCCCGACTTTAAGACAAGTTCCGAGTTTATCTGGGCTAGCAGTGATGTAACCTAGCTTGTCACTGTGCATGAATCCCTTTCCACTCTTCTTTATTCCAGCTTCGAGCTTTTGCAGATTGCCACAGAACTTTTCAAAAACCTACAGAATATTAACAATATATAGTCAGAGTAACAAAGATTAGACCTGAGTAAATATTCATTACCAAGAAATTATTCAAACTGTAGTGTTGAGTCTTGGTGGTGTAATGGTTAACGCGCCTGCTTGCAAGCCGGATGACTCAGGTTCGAATCCCAGTGGGGGCAATTATTTTACACAACCAATCTTTGACAAGAGCTAATAGGATTGGTGCTCTAAAGACATAACATTCTGTTTGAGAAAAGGACAAGACCAGTGACCTCACGGAGATACTTACAGCCTTCAAGTTTCCACTCTCTTGCATCGTAAAGGCGTGACAGTGATCTTCTTCATTGACCCACACGACAAAGTCGGTTCCACCAGAGCAGAAGACTCCTCTCGCATCTGGCCAGTCTCTGTCCACACCTGGAGACACCAGATGGTTGAGATAAAATCAGACTTATAAATGGAAAGCTTACATTATCAGCAACAAGTAGAGTAGAGTAGATAAAGTTACTCACCGCCACATTTGAGAGAGACGTCAGCAATATTGCTAAACATGATAGGCTGAGCCTTCTGTTCTTCACTCATACCGTGTACTGTAGTGTACTTGCCCTACAAGAAAAGCACTAATAGTAAGATCTCAGCTTACATTGAATTTCTGCAGTGCGCTATTTGCAATAGAGTAAATAAAAATGCTGATATAAAAATATCACGCTAATTTTTTTTCTAAAAGTTGAAATAAAAATTTCCATTAATAACAAAATTTACATTTTTATAGCAGAAAATATAGAATATAGCTTTTACTATGCACATACTTTGCTATGTTAATTTATATAACATTGTATATAAATATATTAGAATAGAGTGAACTACATTACAATAATCTATAACATAACATAATATATTATAATATAATTTAGTATAATATGATACAATATAATGCATTGTAATATTATGCAATATTTTGTAATATAATATAATATAACATAATATAATACAATACAACACATTAAAATATATTACAATATAATATAATATGGAACAAAGTTAATAAATATAATTACTACTATTCAGAGTTGCCTTTTCTTACTGACCTTTAACCTCTGAAAGTTAGCCTTGGGCCACACGGTGCGTATTTTCGCATGCGAAAATTGAAATCACAAGTAGCAAAGGTGTCGACTGTAGCGTCAGTGATGCGTGATAAATAAAGCTTTCATTTTTAAATCGCACTCGCTTTCAATAGAACGCAATTTGCTGGAATGTAGCACTAAATAAAGAAATTGGGCTCGCTGAACAGCTACCAGCCAATTAGGTGACGATGACAGAGACAATTCGCACTTGTCGCTCAGCATTTTCAACGCAAGTGCGAACGTTTTCTCAACGCGCACAGTGGACACCTTTGCTACTTGTGATTTCAATTTTCGCATGCGAAAATACGCACCGTGTGGCCCTAGGCTTAGTCATGCAGCATTTGTATATATATGGAAGCCTATATTATGTTGCAATATATTTTAATGTGTCGTATTATATTATATTATATTACAAAATATTGCAAATATTACAAATATATCACAAATATTGCAACATATTATGTTATATAATAATTACAATAAAGTAATGCATAAAGTTGAATGAAGATACAGTTGACTGAATATAACTTAAACCTTATTTAATTGCATATGAAAGCAGATAGAAATATAAACAAATAATGTATTAATAATAGTTATAAAACAGAGTAATATAATGCTTTATATAAATATACTGCAAGACACCATACCTTGCTATCCATTGCCATGGCTGCGTCTACTATAGCCTTCTGAACCATTCTCCTCTCACACCTGTCTATACAGGGCGTCAGTCTGAACCCTGCGATGTTTCTGGAGACACTGATTCTGCACCCAACTGCGTAGTCACCATCGAGCTCACAGTTGGCGAGTTTAGAGGCATCCATATCGCAGGTCTGCTTGCCACCCTAAAATAAAGCAATGCTACCTATAACTAGAAGCCCAAAGCCTTTGGCTGCGGAAGTTATCTGCCCCTAAACTAGAGTTATCTGCCCTCAAACTAGAGTTATCTGCCCTCAAACTAAAGTTATCGTATTTTGAGCCTGAAATTCAAACGAAAATCCAAAAACTTAAAGTTAGCAAAATCAACATTTTTACGTGTTGAATTATTCTGTACAGAGTAGGCAAATGTTTAAAACCGTCGAAGACAAAAATTAGTCAATAGCATGTGAGTTGTGCTGCTGAATATAACTAGTAGCTGTTAATTAGGAGGATATTCTTGGTGAGTGCCCTATAATTGAAAAATACATATCGATAAATTGTATAATCTACCAGCACTAATACCTTGCTACTAGCATTAAATCTGATACCAACACTTGATAAAGAAATTATAAACAATCTCTATTCTTTCATTGCTATACAAGTCACAAATGCTCGATGCAATGTATACCTTTGCGTATTCACTGTGCAGCTCCGAGATGATTGGATCAAAGATGTCGGCGAACTCAGTATAAGATTCTTCATCACCGGCTAAGATACCAGCGTCTACCTTGCCCTCTTCACCCATGTTGTCACAACCTGCATGCAAATAAACATGAGCTACAAATATGCCTCGCCCTTCTTTATTAGGTCTTATATAAAATTCCTGTCTCTTGGTTTAGTTTTTCCATTTTGAGAACTGCGTATAGAACTAAATTCACTCACGCAAGTTTATAGTTACTATTCCTGTAAAAGACCCCTAATAAGGAAAGGTTTTTGAAGCAAACTAAGAACTTATGTTTTATATGTATCCTAACATCACTAATAGCCTGTAATGGGTATTGAATCGATGACTTTCATGTTTACTAAACCAGCGCTCTAACCCCTAGACAACGGCTGCTCTCTATAAAACTGACCTGATTGAATGCACATGTCCAGAGTGACTCCATTCTTGGTGGTCTTGCCAGAAACGCTGTCGTACGCAGCTTCTGTGAGCTTGGTGGACAGGATGTTGTGGTGCTTTTCTAGCTTGGGGAAGCTGCTAGACTTTGGAGTAGCCCTCCAAGTGTGGTCATGGACAGCTGTCTAGAAATTAGGAGCAGTCAAACATTATGAGGATTTTACTTGTGTTACTACAATCATGATTTACCAACAGTGATTGACAATACTTACAACTTCTATGGTAGCTCCTTCTGCTTTTGGTCGAGGGCAGGCACCCTCTGGTCCTGGAATTATGTCATCAATGCTTTCACCTATAAGTTGAAAATAACTCAAAGATTATCATTTCATACAGTGCTAAGGATATCAATGTTATGTGCAGAACTGAGACTTTATAATATACCATTCTCTAGCCTCTTCTCCATCTTGATAAGAAGTTCCACACCGTCAATAACAAGCTGTACCAGTTCTACTTCAGTTTTACCAACTCTGTCCCAGTTGGAGATATCAAATGTACCGTCTGTGCTGGTAGTTGTTTCACCACCAGTTCCTCGCTTCTGCAGACGACAGTTCTTCAGTATCTCGTCAAACCTGACAGGGAATAAAACAATAGCAATTTGCAAAGAACCTAAAGTACTAATGTTTATTAATTGATCTAGCAAAAAGTATTCACATACTATCACTACATCACATAATTTAAATTAATGCACATACATAGTAGGAGCTATACAATCTACAATCACTCACTTGGGATGTTCAGACAGTTTAGGGATCTTAACATGGACTCCACCTCTGAGTCCAGTGCCAAGGTTGGAGGGACAGGTGAGGACATATCCAATGTGTTTATTGAACATAAACTCATTTCCTCCCTGGTCCGCCATCAGCTTCTCAACTTGAGTGATCCCAGTGCAGAATCTTTCAAAGACCTAAAATCCAAACATTAGCCGACGTTTTTTTGTTAACTGAAAGCAAAGTGAAAACTATCACTTATACGGAAAGAGAATTAGAGACTACTGCATGGAAACCGATTAGGTTTGGCTGTAAAAAATGTGTACCCACCTCTTTTATGTTCCCTCCTTTCTGCATAGAAATGATTCTGCTATGATCTTCTTCATTGATCCACACCAGAAAGTTCTTGTCGTCATTGTGGTAAATACCTCTGGCGTCTGGCCAGTCACGTGCCATGCCTAATAAAAAGTACTGGCTTACAATCGATGACAGGAAACTTGAGACTATCGTATTAAAACCAGCCTTAAGTGGTGTGACTTGAAAAGTCTCATTTACTAAAAGCTTCGAACTCACCTGTGTCTGTCATAAAAGTATCAGTTGGTTTCTCAAACAGGAAGTGGTCATCGATAAGTTGTTGCTGATCCTCGGGGGTCATTGTCTCCAGAGAGTAAAATGTGCCCTGGAATAATGCAACCAACAGAGCGATATTTTGTTCTTAGAGTTGAGTAAATCTTTAATTCTAATGGCAAGTAGTTTATCAAAAGTTCAGCAATCTAAGAAATAAACTTTAGAAAGATTAAAGTGCTTCCTTCTGTGTGTTCCACATTTAGAGGTTATCTTAAAAAGGAAACTTTGGCAAAAGCTTTCAATGCTTGTGCGTAGCCACTGTAATATTTTGTTACGTACTTCTCTTTTCACTTTTTTTGCAAAATAAAGACAATACTGGTAACAACTTCACAAAACATAATTTCAAGAGATGACCAACTTTGAATGGAGCCTCTAGGTTGCTCAAAGCATCTAGTAGAATGTTCTTGACATCTCGTCTTTCTCCTCTAGTACAGAACGGAGGCAAAGAGTACCCTCTGATGTTTCTGCCGGTTCTAACCTGCGTGTGGCAGAGAAAATTTAAAGGTTAATTAAAGGTTAAATGCCAAATACAATACATGCTCTCTACTAAACTTTATGTACAAAACTTATGCTATATTTTAGCTTGTGTTTTAAAAAAAAGGATTTGTAAAGGTGGGAGAATTTCAAGCAACTCATTATTTGTTCTAAAATGACCTGCCTAACTTTCCATTATGTAACTTTTAGTCAGTGAGCTTACTCACTGACTAAAAGTTACATAATGGAAAGTTACATTTTCTATTCTGTAAATTTATTTGTCAGCTTGAATACAATGAAAAATTCTTCCACAACATTTGCAATGTTAGACTTGACCACAGCTTCTATTTCTGACAGTCTTATCTCAAGTAAAGAAAAATTACAAATCTTTCTATAAAGCATTCTATTTGAATATAAAACCATGCAGACACATGGCAGTCATTGTACTGCACTACAATAGGCTTCACATGGCAATATATACAGTTGATAATAACCAACAATTTGTGAGTTCATCACACATATCAATAGTCATAAGCTTACTCTACTAGAAAGGACATAGTTGGGGTCAAGATCTCCTCCCTCCAGCTTAGAGAAGTCAAGATCTCTCTTATGGATGTCAGTTCTCTTGAACCCAACATGTCTGTCTTCAATGACACCAAACAGCACATCTCCGAACAGAGTGTAAGATTCTTCATCTCCCATTGTAACACCTATAAGCAGTAACAAAATGCTCGAATTATTTCTTATGGTGTAATTTACTAAAATCTTGTAGAAGTGTATGTAATAGTTTAAAAAACTAAATTAGAGCCCAGTAATTGAAATTAGGTACTTTCTGCGTACTAAAAACTAGATATGTTAAAGTTTTACAACTTAAAGTATTATAAAAAGAAATTTATGTGCCATCATTTAGCCACTGTTTTTTTATAAATTTAAAACAATGATACAAAGAAGTATTAAAGATGACAAACAAGGAGAATAAGGGAAGTTATCTTTTCTATTTAAAGACCGACTGAGATTTATACTTTAGAGATTAAGTACAATTATCTTTTCATAAGGAATAAAAATTTAATTTAATTTGCCATTTAGAGCTATCGCTTAAATAAAACTTTTATATTATTTATATAATTTAGAATTGTCCAACTTTGATGAACAAAACAATATATGTGACTTACAGCTCCAGAAATTTTTTTTTCAGAAAAGTTAGCCTTGTTGCTTTGGGTAAAGTGATTTGAGTCATGCAGTGAACATACCGACGGAGAAGTTAGGGTTGTTCATTCCGCCTCTCATACAGTAGTCTAGAGTACAGCCACTGTTTGTCTTCAGATCTTTCAGCTTGTTGTAGAGAGCTGGAGTGAGATTCCTAGACAGGATGTGGGTGTGGCCTTCCAGGTTTGGATACCCATCGATCCTTTAGAAAACACCACAGACGTGTACTATAGGCTATTTAAACCCAGAAACACGAAGCATATTTGACTGTGAAGCAGCTCACTAACTAAGAATGTGCCTATTATGTTATAGAACACTGGCAGCTCCAACATGCATGCCTTTTAATTTGGAGTATCACAGGTTGAATAGTAAAATTTCAAAAGCAGAAAATCAATAGGTGTGATAAAAAGCACATATTGGAACTGCTGCAATATTTCTTAATTCAAGAGTGATGATCTTTTATATGTGTCAACAAAAAGTATATAATACCATACTACAGCAGTGTGGCAGTGTGGTTAAACTCTTTCGCAGCCATGGTTTTGCAAGGACTCTAATGTTACATGTTTTTATGAGAGCTGACAACATACAGTAGTTTGAGTGACTGTAAAACAATAATTATGTCTGGGTGCTCTCCAGGGCACCCCTAATGGGTCTACTGGGAATTGATTCACAAGTCTAAGACATATATTTTCATGCTAGCATCTCTAAGAATGACCATGGTTCAGTTAATTCTTGAAGTAATGCTTTAAGTGCTAACATAACTTTTACTAAGAAAAAAACCTCGGGTCCTTTTTAGGAATTTATCATCTTTGTTATACAGCTGCTCTCGAATAAATTATAGGCTGCCTAAATTACTGCAAAAAATTATTAGCTAAATTTCTACACACACACCATATGCTAAAAATATTTGTTATTCCAAAGAAATTCTATAGGAGCTTAAAATTCAAATAGGTTTGTAATTTGTTCCTTTGTGTACTTAAATTTGTTATATTAAATTTATGTTAGCTAGAAGACACACAGTTATAAAGAGTTTACATAGACACTAATTTTCATGTTTTTAAACTCTAAAGAAAATGCCTGACAGATAATCTTCAACTGAAGTCCAGGTAATGTACTATGGACCAATGAAAAGCTCTACCGCTTCATTTCTATATGAAGAAAAACCTTTTTTAATATTTTTTACAATTAATTATAATTAGTTTGTTTACTAAATAAATGTTTATGACAACTATTTAACTTGAAGTCAAAACAGTTTTAGAGAATTTGTACAACTTTATTCTTCAACGTTGTCATTGGCTGAAAACTTTGCATGAAAAGCTCCTACCTAAAGACTCACCACACAGCATTACAACAAAATAAACAAAAGACTCATAGAAGCAAATTGAAAAAAATCATTAGACACGCTAAAGAGAACAAAAGTGATTCAAATGGCAGTCAAGCTAAACGGCATAATTCAACTTTGTTAGGTTACATGTGCACCAAGACAATCAGAATCAGTTGACCAACTTGTATCTAACGTCTATTGATTTTTAAATCATGCCAATACCAGAATATTTATTTGCTATTTACACAAACTGAGTAGTTTTATCAATTGAGAAACAATGATTCATTGTTAAAGGCAAATCGATATCATATCAATTCAATAGAGAGCAGTTGAGTAACTATAACAAGAGAAAACACGGTCCCAGTTACATAATCTTAGTCTGCTAATATTTCAATACCTAAAACTCAAACATCTGCTCATTCCAATCCTTCTTCTTTAAGAATTTTTTTTAAGCTTATTTTAAGTTACAGAATACTGATTTAGATTTTGGGCCTCTATTTGACATTTGATTTTAGATGTACCTAAATTAGAAAGGTTACAAAGGATCAAGCAGGGATTAAGGCACAAACAAATAAAAACTATAGTGTTTTAGAAATACAAAGGTAGTGCTTGGTTAGGGTTGACACTAAAACAATTGGTTATACTTACTTTCCATCAGCTACAAAAAATTAAACAAATTGATTAATATTGGTAGAAACTTATTTAGTGTGTGCATACAATATATACATATATACATATACATATATAGGTAGGTATGTAGGTTTTAAAATGGCAGCTAATTATTGCCAGTTGAAACTAATGGCAGCTGTACATAAAACAGTGACAGCTAAAGTTACTCAGTAAACACAAGCTAATAAATATCTTCCAAGTTACACACAGCTATACACTATAGCAGCACTGAAAGCTTTCTTTATACAGAAACTAAAAGCTTGCGTTACAAAGACACAAAAGTATTGATGTTTGGCTATTAAATTTTAACATTGACATTTCTTTGAGACAATATATCTCGAGGTTTACAAAGGAGATTGTTGAATAAGGCCAAAGAGCATTACATTTAGAAGTATAAACTATTATTATACCTGCTCTGACGTTAAGTCAGTGGTGGATTTTACTGGCAACATTGTGTACCACAAACTATACTACTGGATGAAGATTAACTAACCTACTGCTGTTATTGCCAACGTACAAATAATATGGCCTGAAAAGCGAAAAACCTGACACTTTGAAAAAAATGTTCCAGTTTTTTATTGCTAATGGTTTTAAATTGTAAGTATATAGACTTACAGTTTGCTTAGTCGAAATACAAGCTGCTGCTTCAAAAATGGGCAATTTATTATTTTTTAATATCTCAAATTCAAATTAGATGTATCTTGTATATCAGCTTTGGTAGAAATGTAATGCCATGCCTTAAAGTAAGTAACAAAGTGATGCAAATAAAGCAATAATAAAACAGATCCCTAACAATCAGATATTTACTGCTGCAAACGCTCTTCTCTATAACCTACCTACGCTGTACATGGGAGGTAATGCTAATATTTCTAAAGTCAAATCTAGTTGAAATTAAAAATTCCAAAACACCTCATTCTAACACAAAGTGGCTAAAAATCTTAAATTCAGATGAAAGGTTGTTTACATTTCATATCTGCATGTGTTGATCAATTTTTAATCTACAGGCAAATAGTTCAGTTGATAAGCAAAAGTTGAAGGATAAGAAACTAGCTCCTACTATACAGTCAGAATCAGACATAACAAAATACTGTAGAGACTTACATTTATAGGCTCCCTTGGAGGAGCCCCCACTCTTAGGATCTCCAGCCGCCGTAGAACCTCCGCAACCCATTGTAGAGAAGAATATTAGTTGGTAAGAAGCTGGATAAGTGCTGCCAGAGTATGTCTGCTGCCGCGAGTAATGGACCAGTCAAGCTGCTCGCAATAGACCCTTCACAGTGTACGTGTTGCTAAGTAGCAGTAGCTGTGTGATTACTAGTATACTGTATAGAATAGCCGGGCGGCATGCATGGCACCCCTATTGTGAATGATTACTAGACTGTGAAAAGCAAGCTACATATCAATGTAGAAACAAAAGAGCTCCGGTAGCTGAGAAGGTGAACTGAATTTCTATCCAACTATAATAATACACGTGCTATAGAATAGAACTGGTTGAACTAAATTAAAGGAGGTTATCATTCCAACTATATTACAGAAAATACCCAGCTTTAATGCCAAAAATAAAATAAGGATTGAAGTCAATGGGAATTTATGCAGCTGAAAAATGATAACATGATTTTTTGCTTTTCTAAACTGAAAAGACCCCCAGAGCCTATATTCATGTGCATACAAAGTTCTAGTTATTATAACATTGTGAAACACTTCAAAACAGCTGTGCTCACAATGTTTAATCAACTGCAGCTAGTAAACCATTGGCTGCACTATTTTATCAGCATAACTTAAAGATACTTTGTATGCGCACTAAATGTTTGTTAGAAGATTAAGGAAAAAAAAACTAAAAATTTATACAACAATATGACAACTAAAATAAGCTGCAATAAGGTTAAACAGCTAGGTGAGAAAAAGCTAATTACAGTAATAAATAAAATATCAGACAATGTATCCGTACCTATACTATCTGTTACTACTCTACACTACACTACACCACACCACACCACACCACACCACACCACACCACACCACACCACACCACACCACACCACACCACACCACACCACACCACACCACACCACACCACACCACACCACACCACACCACACCACACCACACCACACCACACCACACCACACCACACCACACCACACCACACTACACCACACTACACTACACTACACTACACCACACTACACCAACCTATACTATACTACATTATACTACATTACAAGTTACACTACACTACACAGAATGTAACTGGAAACTATTTATTCTAAGAGTATAGAAGATGGTGTTAACAGAACTGCTACGTAGACATGTAACAGGTGCCTACAAGTGCACAGCACTACACCCACTGTAATCAAAGCACTTCCATCATGTGTCACCAGTCAGCCTTTTCATCACTTATATTATATTGTATAATCATTTAGTTCTCTGCACCATTTTGAATGCTGTCACTGCTTTTAGTAGTCTTAGATCTGGCCATTGGACTAAAAATTATTAACATACTTCATTAAAATATCCATATACTATATCTTAGATATCATCTACATGATGCTTGAGGGTTTTATGCTCAAACAGTCTACAGTTTTATAACAAACTTTGCGCCCATATTGATGACATTTATAGACATTAGGCTTTGCATAGAGTTTGTGATATCATAAAACTAATGCTAATTATCACTGAATTTTCTTACACACTATTCTGCAACACACACCTTAACTACTGATCTGGCTTAAAAACTGGAATTTATAACTTTTAATATTAAACTTCTAATTTAATATTTTAAACTTTTAAAATACATTAATAGAGTGTGCCAGAGATTCTAAAACTTTTTAACTCAACTTTTAGTGGGCTGAGTGTTCAGGTGGTATTAGAAAGCCTGGTTAACTTGAAAACTATAGTTAGCTAATTGAAATAATGTCATTGTCTCGCTTTAAACAATAACTGGTAACTTACAAAACACAGTTACAAGACTACAAGTGAATTGTAAGCTTTTCATTAAAGCTTACAACTACGAATGGCATGATAAATTTCTATTGTGCTTGTTGGCAAGATAGATTGAGAGCGATTTCATGGGTATATTGTTTAACACTATTGATAGCTCTTTAGTTGTTTATTGTAAATCACAGGGAACGATCAACTAGCCATTTCCCTCTGAACTGTAAACTTACATACAAACAATCAATAGCCAAGCGTCGATTTACGTACACCTTAGAAAGCTTTATATGCATTACGTGCAATGGCAGTCCTCAAATATAAATGGAAACTGGAGTGATAATGGCGTTTAGATGGCTGTACAATTACCCCTTATCAAACCTTTAAGTTAATGATTTTTACAATGTTATCTAAACCTATTTTCATTTAATTTATTAATAATTAATAATTAAAAAATGAAACAAATTAATTTTTCTATAATCGACTGTAAGTATCTCACTTGTCAATTGATAATGTATTGACATGCATACACCATGCAAACAGCCTTTCAGGAAATTGGATAAAAAACAAATATTAGATATGCTTTATCAGACATTGACTGAGTTGCAATGAGCACCACCCAGTTCTAGACGCTAATTTAAAATCAAAAGACAAATATTTCGCAAAATGTCTACGCAGGAAGATTGACTGGTGTAGAAAGGAAACTCAATTACCTCTCTTTATAATAGGAAGAGTTGAAAGCATGACATTTAAACAATAGAGTTATCTTTCCAATCACATTGCCTATCAAATGCAGTTGTGACACTAAAAGCAGTTTGCAAACAACCAACTAAAAAGTACAAGTGTTTTACTAAACTGGCAATCATAGCTATTTCAATATAAGCTATCATAAGACTTGTATAAACTAAAGATTGACCAACAACAGTTCTTATTGAATTATGATAATTCAAATTCCGTATATGACATTCAAGATTTTTAAACCACAGCAGTAAATTGGAAAGCACTCTTCATTCTCAAATTTTCTAATCAAGCTTTCCATGACTTTTCTTTAGTACTCTGTTCATATTTTTTACTTTATCATAATACCTACATTTTAAAATACCTCCTACTATATACATGCTCTATAATATAAGAATAATTTTATACACTACTCTTGGCACAATAAGCTGATAATAAGTGTAAATTAAGCATTATTGTGAATGAGCAAAATATCCCCTCTTCCCCCTCCCCCTCCCCCTCCCCGGGGAAAACTCTCTAGAATACCCTTTAGGCTAATAGTGGTAGAATGATAGGGCTGCTATGCATTGAGTTATAACACCTTCGCTTTGGCACAGATGAATATTTTGTGATGGCTGCATATGGAGTGAATGCACATAAAGAAACTGGGAATTGATGATTCGAGTTTGATACATTGGTACGTTGACAATCTGACAATAACAGCACAAATAAGAACCTTTATTTTAGATGGTAATAATAATAACAATGACTATCAACATTACAAACATTCATTATTTGGAGTTATCTTACCTAATCTTATACTAGCATGTTGAACAAGAAAAGGTCGAATACTTGAAACGTTTTTACCGCTAAAGTCAACGTGCTTGCTCAATGCCAACGTAAATAATTTTCGCCAAACGGGTTGTCGACTTACATTTACTTTTAGTTTTAGTGTATTATATTTATCTATTTATTTAAATTTAAACTTACAGTTTATACTTCATGATTACATGAATAGTAAGAACCTAGAATTTATATTTTCAATTTGCAAAAGTAAATTGGATGACATTTTCTCACTGCACTGGCTATCACTATCACTATCAGTATCAGTAAGTGAGTATCAGTATCAGTATGAGTATCAGTTTTACTTCTACTTCTAGTGTTAGTGAGTTACTGTTACTGTTAGTAGTTACGGTTAGTATTACTGTTAGTGTTACTAATTAGTATTTAGTATTTATTGATAACCTTAACTAGTAGTAGTAGTCATACTGCATAGTCATACTGTGACACTGACTGTCATAGTGATTAGACTTAGTTTGGGATAAGGATTAAGATAACCAAGTTTAACTCAATTAGTATTACTTTGATATTAAGTTTAACTTAAAGTTAAAGCTGTCTGTCAAAATGATTAACAGTTAACACTAACAGTAACAGTAACACCAACAGTCAACTTATTAGTTATACTTATTTATCTAATGATTATTTAAACTCAATAATTTTCATCTAATTTTTATTATTATCATTATGGTGTCATTCTATCACATGGCCCTGTGTCATACTGATACTCATACTGCTACTCATTGTCACTGTGATCGCATTTTCTCACTTTTTTCTGTTTTGTTTCCCACACTTTCAGTTTCATATCGATATCTAATCTTATTCTTATAGTTATGATGTTCATCCACTAATCCAGCTCCACCTAGTCCAATGTTATCATCTTTGACTTTCACTTTCTCTTTCTCAATCTCTTGCCTTTACTTTCAGCACTGATAGTGATTTTGATACTGAAGTTTATTTTGCTGATTCTCTGTAACTGGGTCATTTTACTTAATTTAGTACACACTCGAAATCTTCAGTTTTTGGCTATTTTTCACAATTTAGCTTGTAATGAACATGGTTTTTTGGCCAAAACTAGCAAAACACCAATAAATACACCTAAATAATCAAAGTTCTTTTTAATTTTACTTTATTTCCCATGTTTTTCCCTAATTATTCAGCTAGTTTTGGTTATGGACCGTTAGGGTTTTTTCGTAACGTCTGCACATATAGAATATTAAGTGCATATGACAATGAACTGTGCTTTAATGTTGGGGAATCCTCTCCCAGCCTTTTCTGTTATGTGTTATAGTTAAAACCAGCACATAAAAATACCATGTATAGTAAATTTCAATGGATTTTGAGCAAACTTTAATGTTGGGTCATAATTTGCTGGTGTGTACTAAATGAAGTAAACTGACACAACTTTAATTTTATTATTATGATTATCACTTTATGTCCTTTTGGAAGTTTGATGACTTCACTCACAATATTAATTTTTCTTTGTTACTTTTTAGTAATACTAATACATGTAATAACATTAAATGCAATTACTGTTTGCACTTTTTAAAAAAATCATCTACAAATAATAATTTTGGTATTCTAGAAAGTCAATTGAAATAAAAATAGAAAAGTAAATCTCTAAACACTCTGACTCTGTGAATGCCTTAATTTTGGAGATTAAATAAATTGTAATCTGCAAAAAGCACTTATAGTTATCTATTTAACTATTTTTACTTGATTTTCAGCTTTAAAGAAATTATAACAAATTCATTTGTAGTTTTTAATTGATTAAATATGTAATATTATTGGTTTTGTCTAGTAATTTTTTTCCATCAATAATGCCAAAAACACCTCGACGAAAGCAAACATCGCGTGCTCAACGCTCACAGAGAACTAAAGATGAATGGCATGGGAATTTGGAAACGGATGGATCTGGTAAGGGTAAAACTGTCACCATTTCCTGCCAGTCACATGTGCCACTCATGAACATTTGATTGGCTGTATAATAACCAAAGAGATAAACTTGGTTTTTAAATTATTGCAAACTCTGTTATTTTCACCAAATGCAGTACAACTTAGCCAAGTATAGGAATTATTGTTGTATATTTTATCTGAAAGTTCAGTTGACTGGTTTTAGAATTTAGAAGCTTCGGGATGATAACTTTTTATAGAAAATCTTTGCAATTGATAAAATGCATGAACAATAAGTTGGGTAAAACTATTTTTTATTAGACCTACTTTTCATGTTATGTTTAGATGAATATTTTAAACACCAATCTACTTGGAGATTTTATATTTTAACTAAGCAGATTCGTGATTACCATCAGTAAAATTTTATTGACTATTGATCTTTAGGCACACCGACTTTGATTACTACCACCGCTACTGACACTCCAACTGAGTCATCACATTCCACGCAGCTTCAGAAATTCCTAAGCTGGGCCAAGAGAAACGGAATTGTTCTGAATGATAAGGTTTGCTGAAACTATTAAGTATTCGTCAACTCATGAAGCTGTTGATGTGATTGATGTTTCTTTGTGCTTATTGCAAACATGTCACGATTTTACTTACTTTAAAGCATGTTGAAATGTCGACTTACCTGTAAATAAAAAGTGCACAACTCCAGTAGTGCTTGCTATTTCACTACATTTTCATCATTGACGTTAAGCGAATGGATGTTTCATTTGCATAACGGAAATACTTACATAGATGGAAACCATAATCATAAGTTAATGCAAGCTGCAAGCACAAATTAATCTATATGGGCATCCATTCGCATATGCAGTCATGATAACACAGTATTTGTTGTCTGAGATGTGCTGCCACCTAGTGGTTGTGTAAATCAGGTTGCTATTGGTTCAGGTGACATGCTGTGACGAGGCCGGCGGAGTGTCTGCTAATTATGGTATGATGGCAGCAGACGACATCAAGAAAGGAGAGAACATATTCATTCTACCTCGACCTGCGGCCTTGACCCCTCACAACAGTGCCATAGCTGACTTCATACAGCAGAGTACGCAGTAGCAGTTCTATTCTATGTGATATGGCTTAGTAGTGTCTATACTTATAGCTAATATTGTTACTGGTCTTGTTTCTCTCAGTTAATATTCTAGAAAGACACCTTCTGTTTTGTTATAACTCTATATGATAAAATTAAACAGTATTAATATATCAAGTCTTATTCCCAGTTAGCAATCTTTCAGATGTATTACCATAGCCTGCACCCCAAATCGACATTTAGTATTAAAATTAAAGAACTTAGGCTATCTCAATTTCTCCACTACTGCTCCTAAATGTTTAATGTAATATTTTAAATGTGTTACCATCATGTAATATTTCAGATGTATCACTATAATGTAATATTTTAGATGAAGATAACCTGAGATCCAACAGTGGCTGGTTACCGCTGATCCTCGCCCTTATGTATGAGCGACTGAATCCAGAGTCAAAGTGGAGAGAGTACTTGGACACGTTTCCCAACTTCCACGACATGGAGTTGCCCATGTTTTGGCCTCTGTAAGTTCACCTGTTTATACTCTTTGGCTCCCTATTAGGTTATAGCTGCGAGTCTTAAAGCAGTGAGAAATTGTTTAGATACACAACCGTAGATGAGGTAGGTACAGTAATAGAGAAATTGAAAAAAGCCTGTGTTTCAGATTAGAAATGTAGCATAAAAAGTTATGTTCTCGTGAGAATTTCAACCCTCGCCCCAAACCAAAATTTATTAAAAAAAAGTTAAAGAACTTAGGCTATCTCAATTTTTCCACTACTGCTCCTAAATGCCATGAATTTTGTGTGAAAGAGGCGTTAAAAAGAAGACCATAGAAATCAAGGACTCTATCTGCCAAAAACGTGATACATCTGCCACAATGATTTACTAACAGTAGATTTTCTAGACTTTTCCAGAAACTTCACCACTCTTTGTGCTTTTGCTCCCTGTGAGTTGTATGTTATAAAATGGTGTCTAATACATTTTAAGATAGTTTTAATGTTCATAGATTTAAAATTTCTCATACTGTTTGTTTGTCTGGCTACCACACATTTAACCATAGAATTACCTATTCTATTCATCTCAAATTGAAAGACCTGTACAATAACAAACAAATATTTGTAAGTATTAGGATACATGCTATTACAGCTGCCAGCTTGTTGGCACAAGTTGCATTGTGATGAATTCATAATATTTACCTAGCTTAGATTATTCTAGAACCTAGAGGGAATATTAGTTAATTCTATTCTATAAGGAGCAGTTCCTTTGTGAACCTTCAGTAAGCAAGTTGTGCTACACCTTTAACAAAAATCTCATTTAAGTAATGCATAAATACAATCCAGATAACTCTCTCCTGGAAATGTGAAAGAGGTAAACTATAATATTTTAAAACTTATCGATGTCAATTTTTATGTAACCATTTTGTGGCGATTCTTGTTAAAATACTTGCATTTTATTATAGTATTACATTAGTTATACTTTTAAGTGTGTATTTTTTATTCATCTTTTAATTACTTTGCAGTTTTACGATGGTGATTAGACCAATTAATTATTACATTATATTGTTATACAGATCTGGTGGTTTCCGAAAAATACTTCATTCCACCTACTGTTTTAATATTGAATTAAATTCTTTTCTAATCAAAATTTTCTATCGATTTCTTACTGTATTCAATTCTTGCTATAATGATTTTGAATATGCTTCTTGTTTTGTTTGCATTAGAAACTTTAGATAAATTTAATAGTCCACCACTGCTGATTTGCTCCTCAATCTTTCTCTGCACATCTACTGAGCTTGTCTTCCTTCCTCACATTTACGGACAAAGTGGAAAAATTGAGATAGCCTAGGTTTTTTAATTTCATTATTAAATCTTGCTTTGGGACGCAGGTTTAAATTCTCGCGAGAACATAACTTCTAATCTAGAGCTTTTCTCAATTTCTTCGTTACTGCACCAACTCCAATATTATGCTTTCTCTGGCAGGTCTGAGTTGGACAGTGAGCTGAGTGGTACCGGAATGGTGCATTCGGTTGCAACGGACATCCAGAACATGAGGAAGGAGTTTGAAGAGGTGCTGCTACCAGTGATTGAGAGAAATCCTGAGATATTCCAGTATGTGTTGTAGTATTCCTTGATATTATCTCAACTAATCGGCTAGGCAACTCCGATATGATAGCCAATTTTACTTTATGAAGAGAGCATTTTTTTGCTTTTAATATAAGCCTCAAAAGAGCTAGACGGCTAGTTCAACTAATGTGACTATTAACTAATGTGATTATTAACTAATGTGACTATTAACTAATGTGACTATTAACTAATGTGACTATTAACTAATGTGACTATTAACTAATGTGACTATTAACTAATGTGACTATTAACTAATGTGACTATTAACTAATGTGACTATTAACTAATGTGACTATTAACTAATGTGACTATTAACTAATGTGACTATTAACTAATGTGACTATTAACTAATGTGACTATAGTTAACTGAGGTAGTAGGTGCAGTAATGGAGAGATTGAGAAAAACCCTAGATTAGAAATGTAGCATAAGTTATGTTTTTGCGATAATTTAAACCTGCGCCCCAAACCTAGATTTAATAAAAACTTAAAGAATTTAGTTTATCTCAATTTCTCCACTACTGCTCCTAAATGTATTAACTAATGCAACTATTTATTAACTAATATGTTATGTATGATGGAATACTGTTTATTTATTAAAGACACGAGAAGTTCAGAGATTTCCAGTTTGCTAAGCAGACGTCAGCTTTTATTATGGCCTACAGTTTTACAGATGACATCACCTCTAACCAGGATGATGAAGGTACGTGGCTCTGTATATTATATACTAGTAACTTACTGTGTAGGTTGTACTAATTTAGTTTACCTGTGTACAGCCAGTCTATTTGAGGTTTTCCAGTTATTTCTCTGTTTGATTTTATTCTGCTGGAAGATTCTGTTTTCTGCCGGGGACACAACTCTCACAATCAACGCCTCTTTTTCAGATGACAGCGACAGTGACGATGAAGTAGACTCCGCCCCCTCAACTATCATGGTACCGATGGCCGACCTGCTGAACCACGTGCCGGACCACAACGCCGAGCTCAACGTCGGGGAAGCCACCTTTAGAATGATTGCCGTTAAGGATATTAAGAAGGTACGCTTTGCTTTGTCTCTTTATTTGGGTAGTCTCGTTATGGTGTAGTTTGTATCTCTTTTAAAAGATTAGAAACTTTACTATTTGAATAAAAATTTACAAAATAGTATAACTAGCATTTTTAATAGTTACATACAGTCCACTTGATGTTATGCAAAATTCACCAGAAAAACCCATTTTTTACTAATAACTAAAAAATATATGGAAAAATGTAGCAAGACTTGATTTTATCTGTTAAACTCTCATAATTTTCAGGCTGAATACATATATATTAGGGGCTAGACTGTTAGAAACAATGAAGATATGTTGTGAGAAGGTGACATACTTTCATTATGGTAAGCTCTCTACCCCTCACTGAGTAGCTGTCTCCTTTCTGTTGACCTCTAAGGGTGAAGAGATTTACAACACGTATGGCAAGATATCCAACTACACTCTGCTGCTCATGTACGGGTTCTGCGTGAAGCCCCTCAGTAATCCCTACAACACCACAGAGCTTAGGCTACCAGCTATCAGACAGGCCTGTGAGGAGATTGGGTTCCCAGATACAACTTTGAGATTTGATTGGCTGGATAAGAAGGTTAGTCAAGATCTCGGCATCGATGTTTTTCCAGTTTTTCTCTTTTTAATTTTTTGGAGTATATTAAAAACGTCATGATTGACCAAATACTTTTAATTTTGAGTAGTATATAGTACCCATGAGTAGCATGCAGTATGCATGAGTTGTTCATCTTTAACTGCCATGACCTGCTCGGGTGGCTGGTTTTTGTCTAACTCCCAGTTAAACCGAATTTTTCCATTTTCCTCGGTCACTTGTATTTTATAATATATAGTATATTTAGTATAATTATAGTATACATCTGCTATAGTTGGTTGTATTGTAGTTGGCAACAGAATGTGCTGACTATGACGGAACGATGTCAGCGGAGGTGAAGAACTACATCAACAGACAGTCCATATGTTTGCACGTCTCCGGCCTGTGTGACTCATCGTCTATACTCAAGGTGAGTGACTCATAGTATGTACTCAAGGTGAGTGACTCATAGTCTACTCAAGGTGAGTGACTCATAGTCTATACTCAAGGTGAGTGACTCATAGTCTATACTCAAGGTGAGTGAGTCATAGTTTATACTCAAGGTGAGTGAGTCATAGTATATACTCAAGGTGAGTGACTCATAGTATATACTGAATCTTTTAGAATTATGTAACAATTCTAATTTCCCTCTACTACGATTAAATGTCTGCTGCAGGCGCTGAGGATGGACAGAGAGGAGCTGGAAGCTAAGCTGGCAGCACTCAACACCAGAGACGCTGCCGGAGACGCTGCCGATAGTGACGAGGATGAAGGGTGGCTGAGTGGCGATGAAGAGAACTTTGATATATCTAAAGGTTAGGAGTTGTGTTCTTTTCTTGCTCGCTAAACGCTGAGCCTGTACATCTCGGAATTCTTATGTCGGTGGGGGGGGGGGGGGGGGAGGGTTGCGTGTCTTGTATATATTAGGAGTTGTCTGTCTTGTATATATTAGGAGTTGTCTGTCTTGTATATATTAAGAGTTGTCTGTCTTGTATATATTGGGAATTGTGTGCCTTGTATATATTAGGAGTTGTCTGTGTTGTATACACTAGGAGTTGTCTGTCTTGTATATATTAGGAGTTGTCTGTCTTTTATGTATTAGGAGTTGTTTGTCTTGTATATATTAGGAGTTGTCTATCTTGTATATATTAGGAGTTGTCTATTATTTTTCCTATGTATCGTAAGTCTACTTCTATTCTAATGTTTTAGATAAGCTGAGCAATATGGACTCGGTCACCAAAGTGATGCTATCCAAGTGAGTTTATTTACTTGATATATCGTGTGTGTGGTGTATTCCCCTGATATATCGTGTGTGAGGTGTATTTACTTGATATATCATGTGATGTATTTACTCGATATATCGTGTGTGATGTATTCCCCTGACACATCATCTGGTGTATTCTTCTGTGACTCATTTCCCCTGTGTATCAATATTACTGCTTACTAATCAACAGCGTTACACACTGCCGCGTTACTGAGGTTACTGTTGTACAGTGAGAACACTATGCACACAAAGTTCCGATTATTCTAGAAACATTTATGTTGTTTGAAATGCAATTATCATATTATTTATTTCTTGCTCACAAAATCAACATTTTTTCCATTAATTTACATTCATACATTCCTGATGGCTGTTTCTTAAACTTATGCTGATGAAATAAGTTTTTTATTTTCATTCATTTAGTCTATAGTTACTCTTCCCTACAAAACATTGTGTTTATTGTTTTTGCTCTCACCTGCATACTACTACTCAAAATTATTAGACATTTGGTGTGTTACTTTGTCTTCCCTTCTAGTAATGTTCATGTATACCTGTGTGATTTTTGTTCACTAGATTTATTTGCCAAGTTTGTGGACAAACAATATACATACATGTAGACTTTAATGGAAGGAAGATTAATAATTATCTATTCAGTATTGTCTCTATTTTCCCATCACGGCATAATTATTGAGTCTAGAAAATTCTACTATGTTCTACAGAGTTGCTGACATCATGCTGGATGAGCTCTCCAGCCCTTCCAGAGCAGACGAATCTAAATTCACCAGGAAACGGCTCTACTCTAAGTACGTCAGGGACGGGCAAATCTTGCAGCTTAAAAACTTAAAGCAGTGGCTTACCTGGTACGACTGAAGGTCACCCGGAGGTCACCCGCTTGTCAGAACATGTGAGTCACACCTTGAATTCAATAAATTATTTGTTTCAGCTACTAAATTTTATTTACTGTATAATACGTTTTATTATAGTTAGTTATATAATCTATTATAGTATTTTGTATTATTTTATTGTATATTATAAAATTATTTTATATTAAGGCACTACAGTTGAATGATCAGTTTAGTATATGTTATGTTTTAATTCAATCGTTACAATTTAAAGTTGATTAACAGTTGCTTGCAGCTGGTTAGGGAGGGCAATACTGGACTAGTTAATTTATGGCGTTATGCTTCTGCAGCTGCCATACTCTCGGCCAAGTATAATATTTTTCATACTTCATTTTTCTGAAGAGGTCAACAGTTTCTTCTTAATACTTTTTCACTTTGAATGTTTTCCACGACGCTATGCTCTGTGGCCGCCATACTTTCTGCACAGTATAACATTGTTCTACTTTATTTAACCCTGCATTCTGTGAACAAGTTAACAGTTTTCTCTTTTGTTTTTTTCAATCCCTCATTCAAAGTTTTTTTTCAGTGTATGCCACATATTTGCTAGTCAAATATGAGATTAATCAAACTGGCTGAAGTTGTATTTTTGCTTTTTCTTTGATAACTTTTCAAATCTCCCCTAACACTACATGTCGTTTTTTCTTTTGTCAGCCTCTATTCTGGTTTCATAGGTTTTGCCTTTCTATGACTGGATTGAAGCTAAATGTTGGCAGTTTGAGCTACAGATACTTTCCCCCTTGTTTTCTTTTTATTCTTTCCTTGGCTATGCACCATCTTCGTTCAGATCTGTGAATTGTTTTTGCTATCGAAAGTTTTTGCTGAAAGACTAGTCTCCTGGGTCCAAGCTACTTGGCTTAGTTTACATAGTAACAGTATGCTAGTGTTTCCAATACTTACTTGTAAATTCAAGCTGTATGAGAACTGTATGGGTACACACAGCCCCCTTGGGACTTTTCCACCTCAGCTCACAAGTCTCTGTGTGTCGATATACTTTTTTTTTATCAGATTCCATGATTTCTTTGTGAAGTTAACTATGCCATGCCAAGTAGCAAGGTTGGCCAGGCCAACATAAACAGTACTGAGTATTAAGCTGTTGAAAGCTTTAAACAATTTGTATTAATGAATCCCTTGTAAATCTAGTGAATAACTTTTCCTTGTCAAAAGGCCTGGCCACACGATCGTGAGAATCACACAAAACTCGTGTGACGATTTTCGTGAGTTATCTTTTCGTATTGACCAGCCACATGCTCGTTAGACAAAAAGTCATTATGCCGAGATTGGTACCGCAAGTTTATATAAGTTATAAAGGAAAAATTTTGCCATTTTTGTTATTTTTTTGGTATTTTATGTGTACATTTTTTAGTTTTGTTTATTGGTAAAGTTTTTAAACATATTTTCAATACATATAAAATTTTAAAAAAAATTAAAACTTAATCATGCACGTAAATACAAAGCTATAAAGTTTAAGCTTAGCTGTGATTACAATGTGAATATGAATTGAATAACGCTTGCAATAGCTATTTTACGCAAAATACATTACAGTTGCTATAAATGTAAGACTAGTAAATTGGATGCAAATAGGCATGGCAATACTACTTAATTTATGCTATTTTTGAAATTTGTAGTAAATATTTGGCGTTTATAATATACATATACCACTTTGATGGCAACAAGTCATTTTTATTAGTCCATGAATGAGTCTTGCCCGAGATACAAGCAGCAGAAAATTGCCAAATAGAGAAACGTAGTAAAAATGAAATAATCACTGTTGCTAAAATTCTATTGACCAATCAAATGGTACTTATCGTTGAATGTGATTTTTCGTCCATGGTCATTGTTGTGTACACCCAACGATGACGATTTCCTTTGAATTCCCTCAAATTTTCTCGTACGAATGTTTTTTCGTGTCAAATAGACGATTTCGTGTGATTCTCACGATGGTGTGGCCAGGCCTAAAGACTCTGGTTACTGGTTTGTTGTTAAATTGTGTTGGTACTTGTATCTTTACAATGGTTGTCAATCCCACAAGATGGGTGTCACACTGTTTCACCTTGCTTCATTTTCATAACCAATTATATCATAAACTGCCTTATGTTGGTTCTTTTAATTTCATCTGCCCTTAGCATTAGACTAAAAACTTGAAAAGTTTTTGGAGTCTGCATGCTGCTACATTGGGAGCAATTGTATTTCTTGTACATTTATTTTACAAATGAACCAGTTTTTCTTCAATCCCTCCATGCCACAGTTGTAATAAAAAATTTTTTGTTTCCATCAATTTCACTATTGCCTCCTTTTATGGCACCCCATATTTTCTACTTTGTCATAAATTATTTTGATGGAATTAAATAAAAACATTTTTGCTGTGGACTGCCAGCTGCCAACTCTGTAGCAAAGTTGCTGGTGCTTCCATGCTTGTTGAATTGGATTAAACTGAAAAAAGCACAACACATATATTTGTGATCATCTAATTTTGTAACATTGATATTGCTGGAATAACTATTAGTGTTATTTGATTACTGGTCTCTAAACAGTGCTGTATTTTTACTACATTGCCGGTAATTCAGTTGGTACATAATTTTTTTGTCAGTTTGCCAAGTTCAGGCTGGAAGAAATCATAATAGATTTCAACAATTCAAAAGATACCTAAATGTGTTTCCATAGCATATTGAGCTATGCTAAATATGTGATATCCACTATTTTTTACATCTGTTTTTAACTGAATTCATTTTATGAAAAATTAACTTTGGTTGTTTGTATTGGTATAAACCAGTAGTAATGACTTCCATCAGAAGGTATAGAAGGTTCAGTGTTGTTTTTAACATACAACAGCTGTTCTAGCTTACCACTCTCTCACTAGAGCAATATTTGTTGCTTGTCTGAACTTCACAGATACTTTGTTCATAGCTTATATCCAGATATTTCACCTAAAATTGGCTTGGGTAGGTTGATGCTTTTCAAAGTAAAATGCATTGCTAAGCATAGCTCCTAGTTTTCGCACCACAACTCAGTTTTAATAGTGAAGTTTTTTGAGAGTAGTAATTAATATTGTTGGGTTACAATAAAAACATAAAAATTTTTTTTTCAATTAACATAGATATGCAATATAAAACGATTTCATATATTTCTGCATGGAACTAACATGTTTGTTGGAAACATAATTTTTTTAAAGTGACTGGATCCCACTTACTGGCTGTCTAAGCTGTCTAAATAAGCATACTTCATTCTTAGGTAGTATGCGTAGATGATTTCTTTAATAGGTATGGAATTTCATGCAGCCATGCTTTGTAACTTGTTCTTGTGGATTGCCTTAAACGTTTGGTTTAGAACCATCTCTGGCTTGACCTCCAATGCTTCAAACTGAAAGCAAAACTTTAAAGTAGGGTACTTACACAGCACAGTAGTAACATCCAACAGAAATCTTTTGCTTGCCCATGCATACAAATAAAAGTTGATGATTCTTACTCAGGATAAGCAATTAACTCCATAAGAAAACTACTATGTCAGATCATGCATTATTTATCTAATAACTATATAAACTTTATAACAACTATTACAAAACAAATATTAATTTTATCTGCTGATAAAATTGTTCAAACAATCCTCAGAAAAAGCCATTTGCAAGATGGTATGTAGCTTAAACAAACAACCTCTGGATACCATTTTCAGTGAAAAAGGAATAATAGATTATAATTTAAGACTGTCGAGACAGCACACTGTAGATTTTGTTTTAGAGATATCACCAACAGAAATGAATGGATCCAACCAATTGAAATCATTAACCAACTTAAAAAAAAATATTGACAATTCTACTGCAAGAGACATTCTTACAAAGTTCATGACCTGGTATGCAAGGGTCGTTTTTCCTGAAATCCACAAGTTTTCTTTTTGTGGTGCATGCTCAGTAACAGTAATTTACTTTTCATAAATGGGAATGCAAATTTAATAATAGTATAGTTGTTTGAAAAAAGCAGTGCTTATAATCTGGAGTTTGAAGTAAGATGTTGGGTCTTACCTTATTGCCACGTAAATTTATCATTGATGGTTTTTTTAATAATACAATTTTGACGTTTACTCAACACTAGAAGTGTTAAATGAAATACAATACTTTTCTGAGCAATATTTATGTAAAGCTAATGCAAAACTGCAAATAATTGTAAAAAAAATTGTGCGATGATCAATATCATATGCACAAAGTTGTATTGTACAAAGTAATTTACATACTTAATGGTAGTTTAATTATTAATATAAAATTTTTCTCTTCAACTCAGTTCAGCACCCTAACTCTCAATTTTTTTTATAAATTCCCCCCCCCACGATGTCCTATAATTTTTTTAGTAATGGGTTTTCTGTTTTCTTTGTGACGAAGCATCCACTACTATTTTCGATTGCCTGTATTATGCTTATCCAGCCTGCACTTTCTTAATGGTTACAGTTATTAATCATCTGTTTGTTTAAGGTGTTAGTATTAAAGTCCTTGGGGACAATCTACTTGCACAGCCCTGTGTTATTCAGCTTGCAATTATGCACAATCACATTTATATTGGCTGCTTGTCTAAACGCCTGGTTTTATTGTGATGACTTCTATATAATGGCTGCAGCTACAGTAGCAGAAGATGCGGTGAATTCTGATCGCATGCGATACTTCCATGCCAAATATATCTCATACTCCCGAGCTGTGAGCGTGATGTGGGCGGTTCTCTCCATTTGTCACTTGATCATCACCATCGTTTGTTTTGTGCAACCGTCTTGGCTGGAAACTGCAGAGGATGTTACTGCTCCTGCTCATTTTGGCTTATGGAAATATTTTCTTACTGATTCTGATGAAGGTATATGCAAAGAAGATTAAACTTTTCAAAAAATCTTTTTGTGATTCTGCATTGAATTATAATATTGTAGTGAAATGAGATTCCAGGCCATTTTTTTCAATATTGCACAAGTCATGTAATTTGTGCTTCGTTCAGGTATCATGATAGAGTATGGAGCTCTCTTGAATTTCAACAGTGTGCCATCCAGCCAGTTTTCTACTACTGGAATTCTAGTTGGCATAGCCATTGTTTTGGGATGTTTAACTGTGCTTACTCTTGGCTTATCTTTTTGTTTGAGTTCCAACATTGTGTTCATGGCTTGTGGATGGATTATGTCTCTGAATGGTAGGTTTTGTGTATGTATATGTAGTTTGCTAAGTTCTTGATTTGTTCTGTGTTCTTATAACAACTTGTAAAACTAACTTTGGTCAAGGTTTATTTATTATTCATCTTTCAGCCACCAAATTCTGCAGCTAAAATTTAACTTTTTCATTTTAATAAAAGTAAAGTTTACTTCATTCATTTCCCTCAATATGTTGAAGTTTTTTTTGAAGTTTTATTGTCAATTGTGTTCCTGTAATGTAATGCAACACATAGTTAAGTGTAGCTTTACAGTGGTGCCAAGTTTTACTAAGGTCAGATAAAGGCTACACGACTTGCCTCAGGCTGCCTCGTATTGAATGTGGTGAAAGCATGTGCATTATCCCGGACAATAATGTTGTCGAAAGTGAATAGATATTATTACCATGAATACATCACAGGTTTACGGGATAAATTGAATGGGGCCAGGTGGGCTGTGTTGACAGCATTATGTGAGAGAAAAATGATGCTATACTCTAGGACCAACAAAACCACCTGATTACAGAATTCAGACTGACTTCCATGGGCTGACTAATGACAACCGGAGCTCTATGATTTGGTTTAACCAAGACAAATTTTCACATTTTTATATTTGCTTATGGTATAGCTAGCAATGCCATTTTTTATAACGCCAGAAATAACTTACTGGTTTTGGGTTGATCATTAAGAGAATAAGATTAGGTATAAGCCAATTGAAATGTAAAAAAACCCTCACCACCTTTGCATTTTTGACAATAAATTTCACACTAAACTTGATTACTAAACATACAAAGAAAAAGGTTTAACAAGATTTCTTGAGAATTTTTTTGCAATATCCACACTTATGGCAGTGTTTTCATGGGCTAATGAGACTTTTTTTGAATAATTGCTTTCCCACCTCAAAATCTGAACAAAAACAGAAATGTCTTTTCTGAAAAAAGGAATTTTTGAGTGATTTTTGTAGTTTCATTTAAATTTTATCTTCACCAATTTATTTCATGGTATATTTCATACCTATTCATTTCTTATTGTGCTCAAAATTGATTGTTTATTAATTGCAAAAACAGCTCAATTTATTTATATCTTATACAGACTTTACTTGCTTCTACGTTTACAGTAGTTGTATCTAATTGATTTGTGAATAGTAACTTCACAAAGGTCTTTTTGATCTCTTTAGGTTTAAAGGTACATAAATTGGAATATCTATTCATAACAAGTGGCGCAGAAAATATTAAGCTGCTGCTATGGCAACTTTAGTCCTAAACTCTGAAAGAAAGTAATTATCTTCTAACTGTTGAAGGTCACTGCAATCTGTATCTATCTGATTTAATTACCTTCCATTTCAATTGCCTTGCCTGATGAAATGATTCAATTTCTTCCATATTGTGAAGTTGTTTTGGAAGCACAAATTCACTGAAACACAAGCACAACCTCTTAGTCTGAGCTTCTGCTGTTCACCATGTTTATGGTATGTGTATCTCTAATTTCAACATATCTACTGTCAATATCTCTGAATGAAATTCTATGGCTGTTATGTAATAACCTTGGTTTTGGTCTTTCACTTTTTGAGGAATTGGTTTCTTGCCTTTGAAATATTTACTTACTAATGCAGCATTTTTGGTTAGATGTTATGTATGCATACTTACCTACTAGCTTTGTTATGTAACCTTTTTTATTGTTCTACATAACTTATATAAGTTATTAAGACCTTTGAAATGGTCTACCAAATCCATCATTGACTATTCAGTAGCTTTCACCATTGCTAATTTTAAAATTCTTGTTGAAACACAAGCTAATAACTAAGTGTGTTGAGTTTAGCGGCATGTGGCAACTCCCCCTGATTCCTTTTTTATATGCATTTTAAATCCCCACTGTCATATTTTCCTCCTCTTTCACGGCATGAAATTGACTAGTGAAGCTTAATACGTGCCTGTGTAGTAGATATGTGCTGTTAGTATAGTTTTTGTTGTTGACAAATGAAGCTACAGCTTAATCTCTGATTAAAAATAATGGGGCAATGCTTAATAGCAATCTATTAAAACATAACTCTTTTGTGAATAAAATTTTGTTTGAACATACTTAGTTGTAAGCGTTGATCACACTTTCTGCCCCCATCAACCACTGTTTGGCTTCATACATATCTAGTGTTGATGATTACATAATAATTGTGAAAAATAGTGCTGACTGAACAACTAAGTGGCTTCAGAGCTACAACCAAATATTGTTCAGCTTACACTAATCTGATGAATTTTTAATTTGATCAAAATAAGTGCAACTCTAACAATCATTAGCAGTGATGTGTATGCTATGCCGGGAAAACTTTAGTGCACCTGCTGCACACTTCTCTCTGTGTAACATTACAACAACAACTGAAGTTCATCATTTACAGATGGCCGTGGTGCAGTGAACTGAGTTAATTTTTCTAATGCCATGCCAATTTTTGAGAACAAGTTTAAGATTTTTATATCCCTTTTCTTAACACCATTGCCTGTCATTCGTACAGCATTTTATTTGTTTTTAGCTTTGTTATAAAAAATATAGCTTTCAGTTATTGTTCCATTACAACAATTCCACTGAAAGATTCTAAGCAAAAATATTTAGCAAGACCTTTATTGCTAGTTGAAACCTTTTTGTAGAATTGCCAAAAGGGCAATGCTGCCTTGCTCAGTCTACTCCCGTCCTCACCAACTTTTTTTTTGACCAATATTGTCCAATCAGCTATTAGAATTGCTTTTACAATCACTGCAGTTTATATTTTAGCTGTAATAATGGGGTTGGCTTGTGCTCTCTTTCCCACTGGTTGGGGTGGTCAGACGATTGCCAACGTCTGTCAATCTTCAAGTTATGATCCTGGTCTCTGTAATGTTGGAAATTCTTTCTTGTTGGCCGGGATAAGCGGCTGTGACTCGGTTGTAATGGCTATATTGGCATTCATACTAGCTTACAGACAAGTTACATTGCTTCCGTGGGCTAAAGATGGTGTGTATATATATTTTCAATAAAGTCAAAACTATATTATTGGCTTTTAGTTAATCATTCAGTGAGTGGAATTGAGTATAAGCCAATCAAAAATGTCAACACCTTTGCATTTTTAACAGAAATGTTGATATATTTGTACAACTGATATTTTTTATCTGAAAAGTTTAATAATAAAAGTTGTTGATAGTTTTTTTCTGCAATATTTGCACTTGATGACAGTGTTCCTGCAAGCCACCGACACTTACTGTTGAGTCGGCTTTCTCACCTTAAAATCTGAGGATTGTTAGGCTGGACATAAATATATAATATAGATTTATGTTAACCAAACAATCAAACTATTACTATGAGGCAAGAATTTTGTAGTTGCCTTTTCATTTTACTTTTCATAATTACTTTCATTGTACATATTTAGCCAATTTTTTATTGTGGCTAGAGTGTATACAAGCTATAAAGTTACATGGTGTATGGCATTATTCTGAGCAGTATGCAGTTGACAAGTATAAAGCAAACAGTTGTAATGCTTTTTCCTATGCATATTGGGTAGCTTTATACATAGGGGCTAATTTTTCTGTGCCATAGTTTCATTTCACTTGAAAAATCTTCACAAAATGCTTAAAGCTTTTATGTGGACTGTTTGTTAGTTTATTATTTTTTTTTCTTGCAGAAGATGACGCTGTCAGTTCAGATCCTAAAGATGCCAAGTAGCCTATATTGATTCTGCACTTCATGTTTTCTAGTAAATGAATAATGACTGGTTTTTCATGGTGTAAAGTTAGGATTCTGCCTATCTAGTTATCTTGAATACTCAAGATTTTTTTATATACTTCAAATAGTTTTTATACAATAAATTTTACAAAAATCCGCTAAGTAGCTCTTTTACTGCTGCCATATTCTGGCCCCTATAATAGCAAAGTAATATTTCAAGTTTTTTGACCAATTGACCAATTTTAATAATCATATCAATGGTAGCCGTTAGCTGTTCTAGCTGTTGGTGTTTGCATAGGCTTGTAACTATCACAACTTTTTAAGTTAGCGCATGTGCACTGTTAATTTTAAAAGCAACAGCTTTTGTAGCTTGCCCTACCTTTTACTACAGCAAGTTTCAACGCATTTTGAGAAAATTTATCATCTTATTGAAAATAGTGGTATACAGGTTGAGGGAGATAGCTGAGCAGTTGTGATCTTTGATGAATTTAAACTTTTAGAAGATGTGTAGGTGTACTAGCTATTGTTTTATCTACTTTGAACAGAAATTTGGTTGATGCTTCTTAAAAGTAAAATGCTTGGTGATAACAAAAATTGCTTGTTCATAATTATCTCAGTCTAATAGAAATTAAACTCCTGAAGTCTTTCAAATAGTTGCAGTTAGCTTTCAATAAATAAGTTTAAATCATGTTTTATAATAAGCAGCTGGGTTAGATAACGGCTAGATTTGCAAGATACTGCATGCACCTATGAATGCTGTTTAAGTGCTTTATTAGTTTCAGGTCAATCTTCATTTTAAGCAAAAAATGGAACTCACCAATTCTGAGCTGCTCTGACTTTTCTCTTTCCCTCAGAACATACAGTGAATATGGGGAATAAAAATAAAAGTATTCAACTTTCTATAATAAGCAAATTAATTCTATTATGTAAGTAGAGAAGTAAAAAACCAAAAGCAATCCTCATTCTCTAGTTCTTGAATAAACAGAATAGCTGGGGAAAGAAGATGCAATTTATTGAATACTTTAAAATGTATGTATGTATGTATGTATGTATGTTATGAAGTAGACAAACTAGCTGGCTTATTGAGATATTGATATTCAATTCATCGCCTTGAATCTATCATATCGTATGCCACTAGGCTTATTCATGTTTCCCCATTCATCATAATAGTTGATGATTTACTGGTATCCATCCAGTCTATAAAGATGGGTCATAATTTCATAAACCTAAAGTAGAAGGGGTGATGGTTTACTAGTAGACCATAGACTATCTATGCAGTCTATGAAGTTAGGTCATACTTTAATTACCCTAAAGATATTGGTTAAATGAGGTGTTCATCAAACGACCTTGAACTATATCCCCTGCTAAGGTCAAGAATGACTTGCATTGAATAACACTGAGGGTTAGTCTGTTTATCTGATTAAGGAGAAGTAGGTGATCTCGGTTTATGTATTTTGTAGCACTTGGTTCCCACACATGCAGTTATAGTAATCACCAGAAGGATGACAACTCCTAGTGAAACCTTGATGGCTGTCATCCTGTAACATAGTGAAGGCAATAGTGACATCATTAGTTAAACTATTTTATTTGGTTACATTAACAAATAGGACCTAAACATGCATAGTACATAGGGTTATATAACTAAAACTTCTTTACAACTTTATGAAGAGAAGTGGTGTTTTTGCTCTTTTTTCCTAAAGGACCTCCATACATCGGTGTAGCCTACTAGAATAAAACTGGTAGGTTATTTTGCAATAAAGTTTCTTTTACAATTCACAGATCATCTTTTAAAGTTTTATAATATTTGATTACAGAAGAGAGTTTGGTTCTGAAAACAGTCCAAGTACAGACGGAGTAGTTTTTAGAGGTACAATAATAAAATATTCAAGCTTTCATATAAACACACCCGCCTGAAGCGTCACAGCAAAAATATTCTTCTTCACGTCCTCTACAGCAGTACTTGTACTCTTCCCATGTAAAAAAGAAGGGACACCTAACCACTCCCTTAAGGATTCCAATTCCATTCTCCTGGTATTTCCGGCAGATGTCACCTTGTGCCCCTGTTGGTTAGACACGCAGCATGTGCTAGTTATCTTATCACTAGTGAATAAAAACCTTTGTACAACAACATATTATGCTTTGTAAGTTCAAGTGAAACAAATATCTTAATAATCAGCACACACATTGGTTAGTGTGTAAGCAAGAGTTATTTTGCCTCTAGGAAGTGATTTTTTACTCGGTGCTTATACCATACACTCAAGATGTATTTTACATTTGATAACACAAAGCACAGAGTTATTGAAATATAGCATTAAATTACTATGTGTAAACTTAAATACTATAGTACTAGCCCAATTCTTATTTAAATTCCTGATTAAACAAACCATATGGTATAATATTATTATAAAATTATAATACAATGCCCCTTTGTGTCTCACTAAACACATACACACCTGCTCACATGAACACATATGTGCATATATTTTGTGTAATAAAATGTAGAATGAGTAAATTTACTACCTAAATATTATAATTACTCCTAATAGTTATGTAAAACATAAGAATATTTATAGTGTTTTCAATTGTGTTATTTATAGAACTGCAATCCTTCAAAGAGGTCAAAATTACAGACCACCTTTTTTAGATTTAGGCCCCATGCTAAAGTTCTTTTTCAGAATTAAAACAGTGCTCCTTTCATATCTCACGAATCTATTTCTGACAAAATTTCATAAGCCATGAAAAGGGCTTAGAATATATATAAATGTGCAACACTTGGTACAACACTAACAATGTAGATGTACACGCAGTGTGTATCTCTATTTTACTACAGTGTGCGGCCAAATTCTGTTTAATTCAAATAACTGGATGTAATTGCATGTAAATAAACTTGCTCTATAGAAGTTACAGCAATATTTCCACTCTTCCACTGCAATATTAATACCCTCTTGGGCTCAGCGGAAATAAAAATCCTGCACTCTTCAAAGTAAGTTTTGCTGCTGTTTGTTATTAATAAGTAAGTTTAATTCATATGTTTCATTATAAGCAGCTGAGTTAGATAACAGCTAAGCATTGAAAGATACTACATGCACCTATATCAATGCTGATTAAATGCTTTTTTAATTGCAAACTAATCCTTTTTTCAAGCAAGAGTATATATAGTCTGATAACTTACCAATTAGAAGCACATATAATATTGTTAATGCTTTCATTTTCATCTTCCTTTCAGAACACACGACGTAAATATGGGGGAAAGAAAAATGAGAGCATTTAGTTTTCTACAATAGCTAGGCAATTTGTTTCTATTATGTAAGTAGAGAGGTAACAGAACAGTTTTTTTAATCTTCATTCTCTAGTTCCTGAATGAATAGAATAGCTGATAAAAGAACTTGCAATATAATCTCTGCTCACGTTTGCTCTAAAATTTCTGATAGTAGCAAAATTACATGTTTTTGAAGAATTTTGTGCCTAAATTTCAGCTCAAGTCTCAGGTTTGGGACGTGACAGCTTTTTTCTTTCCAGTGTTACAAATATCTGATAGAACTAGGCTATACTCAATACTCTGCACCTATTCCTCTCAAGTGGCACATAACTTAAGATATCATGTGTCAGTAAAAACAGTAATTTAGTGAGTTTGTAAGCTTTACATATATAAGACGATTTGGCACCCATCGTTGAGTAATGTAAAATGGAATATAATATATCTTTCTCTTGTAATAAAGTAAACACAATAGCTGGCCTATTGATATTCAATTCATCATATCTCCTTGATTCCATCATATCTTATGCCACTTGGTTTATCCTATTGTATTCATGTTTCCCATTCATCATAATAATTAATGGTTTACTAGTATCTATCCAGTTTACAAAGATGGGTCTATTATAGTTTATCCAACTTTATTTTTTACTGATGAGCAGAAGATTCTGTATGAATTGGTATATCATATAGAAGTTGTCACCCCATGAGAAATCAGTGGGATTATAATAATCTTATTGACTTAGTAGCTTAGTTAGTCATGACATGTTCTAATAAAGTAAATACTCGCAAAACAAATGATCAAAATTATTATCATTTATTCTAAAGGCTTGTTTAAGTTTTCTGTTGAGAACTCTAAAGCTCAGAAAATAATGAGTTCCACCAAAACACTAATTGTTGCTTTTGCAAGTCATACATGAATGCTTGTAAATATATTATAATGGCTATTCTTTCAACTTAAAGGTCACTCATAAATGGATATAGCTGTTGAAACCTTGTAGGAAAATCTTGTGCGTCAGCCACACGTGATCTAACATGCTAAACTAAGACATGCAAAGATAAGCTAAGCAATGCATGTAATATATCATAGTATATTTTATATTAATAGTTGAAATTTAATATATTTTTTGACATAGTAATAGAACTGTACGGTAAATATGTCAAAATATTAAATTATAACCTTTTTCAATAAGTTGTATTAATGAAATTGAAGCTATATGAAAATAAAAACAGCTTTTAGGTTTGGTTAAAAGGATGAGTTCTTCAAAGAGAAACATATTTAGGGTTATGATTTGTTAGTTTAAAAGGAATAAAATTATGTTCCAGTTATCTTCTATAATAATTATTATGAAGATTTTTCTTCAAACATGTCACCAATATCTCCTGAAGGTAGATATTGGTTGAAAGTGGTGTTGAGGTGCCCTTCAAACGGCCTTGAACTAAAAGCCTGCTGGTTAAGAACGGCTTGCATAGGATAATCGCAAGGATTAGCCGGTCTATTTGTTTGACCAGGAGTAGGTGGGGTCTGGGTTTCTCTTTCTGCCAGAAAAATATAGTAAATTAGTTATTAAAATTTACGCAAAGATCATTCTAGTATAGCTTTATCTAACATTGCTTTAATTAAATTGTTGTCTGCACTATAATCGGTATAAAATGTTAATTGATTTTCATATAATAGTTATACCTCTTTTAAACATCTTGCAACATTTGATTATCATGAGCGTCACGAAGAGAAAAATAACCACTAAAGGAACAGTCACACCCACTAATATCCAAAGTGTTGAGTTGCTGTAACATAAGATAAAATGAATCCATCAATAATGAAAAGTATTTTATTAGACATAGTTGGCTACAGTTATAGTTAGGACCTGAACATACAGAGTATTTGAGGTCACAGAACCAAGACTTCCATACAACTTTAAGGAAGGAAGTATAGCTGTTTTTGCTCTATTCTCTTAAAAGTACACCGATGTACTGGAATAAAATCTATAGTTCTCTGTAATAATTTCATACATTTCACATATTCTTTGAGGTTTGACATATTTTTCGGTTATTGATAATGATAAGCTCACCCCTCTTTCACACTTTGCTCTATAGTACTACGTAACAGCAAATATCAGTCATTTGTACAAATGTCTCAGCTTCCTGTAGGGCAGTTGCGCTAAGGATCAAGTGCGGTAAGGATCAAGCACTGCTTGATTCAAACAAGGTTCCTATTAGACGAAAAAACTTTTGCTTCTATTCATTGGATATAATTGTCCAATAAAGTGTCATATATTGTACCTGATTGCAAATGTTAAAAACTTCAGCCCGACACATTCACCGGCTTTCCATGGTCCGATCTGGGCACATTTCTCAGATCAATCGTTTTTCCATGATCGATCTCGTGGAGTTGCCTCCTCTTAAGTGAAGGATACTTTAATAGTATAATTTGTTCATCCACTTGAGTGATTAAAGCTATACTGCTATTGAAAAACAAGATTGCTGTAGTCTAAAATTTAACTCCAGCTATAAACTATACGCAGCAAAGCTTTTAGTGTGAAGTAATTTGGCCAATTTAAGATAATTAATTTTAATTTTTTAGCTTGACAGCTTATATAAAATTATTAGCTGTCTTGCAGCTTATTCATAAACTTACAGGATTGTTCGGCTTAAAATTACGCAGCAAATAACTAATGGAAACAAGTTTTACTAGTCATTTAAATTCAATTTGAATGCTTCCATTTGTTGCACCTTCTACCGTCTATATTTTTATACAATTGAGTTTTCTTAATCATTGTACTAAAAGTCGAATTTTTGCCATCTGAAAAGGTGGCTATCATAATTATTAAGTACTTTGCTTAGTAATTAACAATAAGTTGTCATTTTTATTAGCAGACAACATTTTAGGGAACAGTCTTTTTCTACTTCTCAGATCGATCTGGCGTCTTTCCATGGTCTTATTGACATGAGATCGATCTGAGTTTGATCTCGACAGAGCGACCAGCTCAGATTGATGGACAATGATCTTTGCCTTCTTTCCACGGATCGATCTCACTGAGATCATTCCATGGAAAGCCAGTGATTAAAAATAGCTGATATTTCAAGTTACAGTGTACGATATGGCAATGTGTGAATGAAGGGTTAGGCCTTATAATATCTGAGAGCAGAATAGGTTTTGGTCTTGAAGACAATTGAAGTACAAACAGAGTAGATTTTAGGGGTTCAATAAGGCAAAAAACTTTGCCCCCACTGGGATTCGAACCACAAACCTCCGGTCTGCTGAGTATACTCAACACTACAAATAGTAAAATATTCAAGCTTTCATATAAACATACCCTCCTGATGAGTCACAGCAATACTCTTCCCTCCTTTCCCCACAGCAGTATGTAAAATCTTCCGGCTCAAAAGAAAGGGGACACTTAAATTCACCCAGAGAAGTTCCATTTGCATTAGTCTGGTAGTTCTTACAGATGTTACCATGTGCCCCTGTTGGTTAGACATGTATAAAGCCTGGGTGCAAGTAATCTTATTACCAGTGAATAACAATATTTGTGCAAAAACATTTGCATTAAAAGTAAATATATGAAGTAAATATAATTCTAATAATCTGCATGTACATGGTTTATATTGTGCAAGCATGCATGAGTTATTTTGCCATACAATCATAATATATTTTACATTTGATAACACAAAGCACAGGGTTATCGGGATATATAAGCATTAAATTACTATCTGTTATAGCCTAATTTATATTTGATATCTGAATAAATCAGTTAATGTAATACCTACAAATTTTATATTGATATATTATCATAATAATATTATATTAACATAATATTAACAGAATATGAAATGTTACCAGAGTTGTATGTGGTCCCAGAGATGCTATAGCTCTCAGGTACATCAAGGTAGTAGTACTGAGGGTAGTAGTATGAGTACTTGTCTGAAGAGGCTGCTGAGTACCTCACAGAGGAACTAGGGTAAATAAGAATATAAAATTGCATGAATACAGTGTAAGATAAGCAAAAGTTGGTTTTACATAGTATGAGGTCCTATAAAGTGCAGTTCCTCACAGTATATATAGGCTTCAGTTATATGTTGAGTTAACAGTTTGGGTTTTGTGTTACTTGGCCCTCAGGCTGAGTAGACAAGTTTACTTTAAGTTGTGGCCAGGACAATTGTGTTGTTTAAATTTCAACTGATGTATCTCTTTGACATTGTATGATTTTCTAATCCAATTCTTTTTTTTCCAATTTCCTCTTAGAAATTTAATAAGATTGTATTGTGACATCTTTTATTTAAGTATGCCTATATAGTTTTTTTTAACGTTTTTCAGCAGCTTTTGTATACACACGCGCGCACACACACGCACACACACACGCACACACGCATTAGTAATATTAAACCAAGTAAGCTCACTACTTGTCAAATCACTTTCTGATGTCTTTAAAATACCTTCTATAACTGCTCCTGTAGCTTCTGTAACTGCTTCTGTAGCTACTGTAGCTGCTTCTAGACCTACTGTAGCTGCTTCTGTAGCTACTGTAGCTGCTTCTAGACCTAGCTCCCAGACAGCAATTCAGGCAAAGTGCAACTTCAGATAAAAGAATAAAATTGACCATTAGGGAGTTTTTTCATTTTATAATTTAAACTCTTAGAATTATAAAGCAATAAGCTATAGATACACTAAAAAGTTATGTTACTGGCTAAACTAAATTTAAGAAATTATTTTTTATCTTCACAGCTAAAAGCATACATGAAGAATATAAACCTTCTAGAGTTGGATCCGAGGTAATTTGAAACATAATTTGTCATTGTCTTATTTTTATTTGTTCTCTGCCATGTAATAGATAATGGTTGACGGTGGTTTTATATTTTGTAAGTGCTTCATACTTTTGTTTAAAACATTACTGAATTGCAGTGTTTCACTCCTTTTACTTGCACTGCACAAAGGTATGATAAGTATACCTTTATAGATAAGGATGTACGTAAATATATGCACTTGACTTTATTAGCAGCCTTGTAAATGTTGGCATAAAACTTATAAAAGAGAGAAAGCTGGCTTAGTATAGGTTGGCTTCCTGGTGAAAAATGAGTCTAAGCGCTTATAACGCTTTGCGCAACTTGAGATCAGCTCCTTTATTGACTCAAGGAGTGCTCAAGACTCTGTACACATGCAACAAAAGCACCATTGAGTAAGTGAACTTCCTTATGGAGTAGGTCATGTGACCAACAATATACACATTCCGCTTATTCAGCTCTTCAGCATTCTCAGTAGAGAAGCAAGAATTTTTTTCAGTTACCTTACTTCATAACAAAAATGTAAAATACGCCGGTGGATTGAGTTATTTCAACATTAAAACTAGCGTAAAAGTTATTATAAAAATAATTGTAGTGTTTTCTACTGTGCTATTTATAAAATTATTATCTTTCAAAGCTGCCAAAGTGAAGACCCCCCTGTTTGGCTTACATATACTAAATTTTTAGAATTAGAATAATGAACACTGATGTGGAGAATATATAAGCGTGCAATGCTTAATAAACACTAACAACATCTAAGTATATGTCCCCATCCTACAACAGCTGTGTGGCTATAATAACAGAATCAGATTGCTTGTATATAAACCTGAACTAGAAGTTACTTTATATTTATAATAGGAACATTAATTGTTTCAGATTAGCAGAGAGAAAAGCTTCCAAAAAGAAGTTCTGTTGTAATTACTTATTAAAAAGCAAGTTTAGGTCATTTCTTATAATAGGTAGCTAAATTTGATGTAACAGCTAAACATTGAAAGGGACTACATTCTTAAAGAATGCTGATTAAATACTTTATTAGTAGTGGGTTGATAATTTTTTCAAGCAAAAGATAAAGCCTGGTAACTTACCAATTAGAACTGCAGATATTTTAAAAGCTCTCATTTCCACCTTTCTTTCAGAACGCACATGCAGAGTGAAAATGGCGGAGCAAAGTAAGAGCATTTGACTCTCTATAATAGACGAGTTAATTCTCTTATGTAACGAGAGAGGTAACAAAGCACTTTTCCTTATCCTCATTTTCTAGTTCCTGATTTGACGGAATGACTGGCGAGAGGATTTGTAATTTAATATCCTCATCTCACTTGCTCTAAGATTTTTGCTAGTGCATGGCAGACATATGGGCCTCAGATTTGGGGGGCAACAGCTTTTTTCCTTCCAGTGTTACAAATATTTGATAGAACTAGGCTAAACTCAATAATCTGCACCTATTCCTCTCAAGTAGCACATAACTTAGTTTATCATGCATCAGTGAAAATAACAATTGAGTGGGTTTGTGAGCCTTAGGTACACAAAAGGCAACTGAACGCCTTTATATTATTTGAAATAGATTCTTTTTTTCTCTTCATCAGGTTTAATTAGAATAGTTGGCCTATATGAATATTGAAACTCAATTCATGCACATCGTGTCACTGAATGCAAGTGATATATATCATATCGTATGTCACTCGGCTTGCCATGTTGTATTAATTTGCCCCCATTCATCATGTAATGATTAATTGTTTATTTATAATGATATCTATCCAGTCTATAAACTTGGGTCACACTTTGATAAACCCTAATAAGTAGAGAGGTACATCTAGGTTGGCTTAGTACTTTAGTATCTAACTTCTTAGTCTACTGATAAACAAAAGAGTTGCACACAGTTGCTTAGTCAACGCACATAAATGGAATTTGTATAAATTGGCATATCTCATAGAAGTTGTCATCCCATAAAAGGTAAGTATAATTATTATAATAATCTTATTGATTTAGTAAAACGTCATTCCTCATATATATAGGCCATTGGGCTATACACGTGGATTCCATGAAATATCTTCACAAGGCAAATGCTAACAATCACAAAAATAATCACAAACAAAACAAATATAATTAAAATTATTATCATTTTTAAATTATCTAATAAAATGTTGTTTAAGGATTTTGTTTATGACAGCAGAATGCAGTACAGATAATGATTTCAACCAGAAAGTTGTTGCATTTGCGAGTCATACAATAATGCTTGTAAAGCATGGAATAGCCCATTCCTCCAATTTGAGTATCATTATTTTGCATGGCTGTTGAAACTCCATGGGAGAAATTTTATAGAAAAGCCAAACATATGATCTAGTATGCTAAAAGCATACAAAGGCAGGCTAGCTGGGGTTCAGAAAGAAAAGCAGAAGTGTCCGAAGTGTCTGTAAAGAGTTTATGGAGGGCAGCTGAACTACTTTGATTCTAGTAGCCAGCATGACTGTGAAAAGTTATATTAGCCTAAAGAGAATAGACCATGTAAAACTCAGCCAATCAGCGAAGTGTACCAGGTCAATGTCTTACCATTGTAACTGATATAAAATTCTGCAAGTTCAATTGCAAAATGCATGCTTCTAAAAGCTAGTTGTGCAACTTTTTTTTCATGCATTATTTAATTTCATATCTTAAATTGATGACTCTTGAAATTATTTTTCAAAATGTCTAAATTAAGTGTTTATAAAACGCAATTAAAAATTGCATGTCTAGAAAAATGACCTGGTACACTTTTGCAACTTAAGGCCAATTATTACATAACTGCCAGCTTAGTAGTTATTTGTTGTTGCAGCTTGAATGGGTTATTGTTTAGCATTGGAAGCTTGCAGTAAACATCTGTGAATTTGGTACATGACTTCGATTGGCTGGTTTTTGAATGGCCCTTTAGTATATGCATCTGGATGGCTGGGTAGCGTAGACTCCGCCTACATCTAGCTAATGTACAGTAGCCAATCCACAGTAGTATTACAAAATTTCTGTTTAACAAATGAAATATTCTGGTCATTTGTTTTGTACTTTACAATAGTAAATATTCTATTCAACTAGAATTTTATTGTATGTAAGCCATGGGAACTACTAAGAGGTTAAATCAACCACCCATGCTGGTAATATTGTTACTGGCAGTAATAGCAAGTCCACACCGTATAAATATACACATAAGCTATTATGTGCAGCTTATGAATGCTGAAATGACCCCATTTCTTACTTTCAATTTGAAAAAAATTGTATTACATATTCTGCCACTTCTGCACCAGGAACTTGTTTTCCTTTTAAATTTTGAAAATAGTAGTCAGTTTCTATAGCAGTTAACATCCACAACGTAAGCTTTCAAATAAACTATAAATATATGGTAGCATATTGGCTTTGAAAGCTCAGAGGGATGTTCAGCTTCTCTCTTATTGGAAAAACTATTAGATTGTTCAGTTCTCTTGCTAAAATATTTAATGTGTTTTTGAAAGTTTTGCTTGCTAGCAATCTAGAGATATAAAAAAGGCCAGCAAGTATTTGAAACTGTAAACCTTGATGCAGCTTCATCAAAGCCAATAAAAGTTTATCTTGTCTTGTTAACTTTTTTCTGAGGGTGAGAACTTTCATCTTCAGACATATAAATCTAAATATAGAAAATAAATAATGAACATTAAATTATGATTCAAATTATAATGTATGTGCTAAATAAATTTTGTGCTTAGTTTGTATTCATTCAGCTGTTTTTACCCTCTGGTAAGTAGCTTCAGTTATATTTTGCAACAACTATGAAGTTCAAGAACTGCTAGCTGAAGGCTTGACCCAATATATCACCATCCAAACAGAATGTAATGTGTGTCAACATGTGTTACATAATACTGCAACAGTACATGGTAAGCTAGTTGTATGAATACATGCTTTGAATGAAGTTATGAGTTTAAACAAATAGTGTTGACAAACAATTATTACTTCATTTTATAATTATACTATAACTAATTCAAACCCATATTATTTCTAGAAAAGCATTTAATAATGTTTGTGAATAAGTGAAACTAGTAACAAGTGTAAACCATTTTAGTTTTAAACACTGAGTTAGTTTCAGCTAAAAATTAGATTAGGAGGCCACTTTTGATAAGCTTTAAGATAACCAAGGAAAATTTAAGTCAAAACAATTTACTTTTCCTGGAGAAAGTGAGTCAATTTGTCCACAAATAAAAGACTGCTGCTTGTTTAAATAAAACCCTAAACTAAATAAGTCAAAGCATACAGATGACCACTGTGGTATTTATGAATATCTTACATAAAACAACATCTTTAATAAAAAATGTATGAATGATGTACTCACACTGCAACAAATTTAATTAAAATGACAGTTTTACTACACATCAAATATAATCAATGTACAAATTTTAGCATAGTGAGACTTGCATTGTTTATTTGCAATAAACCATAGTCTATCTTTGCAATAAAAAAATTATAATTTTCACCTTGCTAAAAAATAGTATAGAGAACGTGTAGGTATTCCAGTATAGAATTTAGTTTGCTCATCTGTAGTGGTGAAAGTTTTAAAAACTTTTAGTTTTTCAATAGTTGCTTTTTGTTTAAACGTAGAACTTTTTGAGCCTTTTCTTCCAACTTTTGATTTTCATCTATCAATAGAATGTGCAGATCTTTTTTTCTGAGTAGTTGATGATTCTGGTAACTCAGTTACTTCTGATGAAGTCTGACTATGAGGATGGCTGTCAGATGAGTTCTGTTGCTCTATATCAGCTGACTCTGTTGATAACGTTTTCTGTTCGATTCCTTCACATGTTTCATTAAAACCACTGTTTTTTGTGCGTCTTACATTATATGCTTTAGTGCGTTGGTAACCCAAATGAAAGGTTGGAGTTGGATTTTGCTCAGTGGGCTGACTATCCTTGTGAATATGATTATGATAGTCTGCTGTGCTCTCTGTAATCTACAGCCACCATTGGTGACTGATGAAATTTAGAATTTGAAGTAAAAATGTGTTATTTTTACCTGTGCCATTTTATAGAAATCTATATCTAGCTTTTATATAATATTCTTGTAATTTTTCATCATAGCAAGAACTAAATTACATTGTTTCCACACTAATATTTCATATATTTATAGTTTATTTGAAAACTTACGTTGTTTATTGTGGATGCAGTTGACTGCTGCAGAAACTGACTACTATTTTCAAAATTTAAAAGGAAAACAAATTCTTGGTGCAGAAGTGGCAGAATATGTAATACAATTTTTTTCAAATTGAAAGTAAGAAATGGGGTCATTTCAGCATTCATAAGCTGCACATAATAGCTTATGTGTATATTTATACAGTGTGGACTTGCTATTACTGCCAGTAACAATATTACCAGCATGGGTGGTTGATTTAACCTCTTAGTAGTTCCCATGGCTTACATACAATAAAATTCTAGTTGAATAGAATATTTACTATTGTAAAGTACAAAACAAATGACCAGAATATTTCATTTGTTAAACAGAAATTTTGTAATACTACTGTGGATTGGCTACTGTACATTAGCTAGATGTAGGCGGAGTCTACGCTACCCAGCCATCCAGATGCATATACTAAAGGGCCATTCAAAAACCAGCCAATCGAAGTCATGTACCAAATTCACAGATGTTTACTGCAAGCTTCCAATGCTAAACAATAACCCATTCAAGCTGCAACAACAAATAACTACTAAGCTGGCAGTTATGTAATAATTGGCCTTAAGTTGCAAAAGTGTACCAGGTCATTTTTCTAGACATGCAATTTTTAATTGCGTTTTATAAACACTTAATTTAGACATTTTGAAAAATAATTTCAAGAGTCATCAATTTAAGATATGAAATTAAATAATGCATGAAAAAAAAGTTGCACAACTAGCTTTTAGAAGCATGCATTTTGCAATTGAACTTGCAGAATTTTATATCAGTTACAATGGTAAGACATTGACCTGGTACACTTCGCTGATTGGCTGAGTTTTACATGGTCTATTCTGAGATTGATTTATAATATAATGTATTCATTATGCCATTTAGTATAAATAGACTATGACGTTAGGCTGTGACAGATTATTTATGGTAACCAAATATTTACCCAAAAAAGGTTGTGAAATTTTGTCTTTTGAGAAAATCTTCACAACACACTTTGTACTGGTAAATTGATAAGGTCTGTAATAAATGTTGTGTTTTTCTTAACAAAGTAAAGAACAACAATGAACAGGGTTCAAAACATAAGCACTGGGAAAGGGGAAGTGGCAACGGTTATTGCATTAAAGGTTTTGTGGGACTTTGAAAATGAATATTTCTTATAAACTTGTAGCTGTCTAACAGTTCTACTGAATACACATGAGGCAAGGGTTCAATAGTTAACCAGGCATCCACAGCATCTTTTCCACTATATATAGCTCCTTTTGCGTCTCCCACTACAGTTATCCCATTTAGAGAACAGCCTTGGTCTAGGGTTTAAAGCCTAATAAACACTAGGTCATGAGTCGGAGCTCAAACAAAGGCCATTGGTGGTCTTAGGAAGAGCATCTAGTCATAATTGCTCCTGTGCCTCATTTAAATAAGTTCTTAGCCCGATTTAACAAAAACTCTTTTCATCAGGGGTTTCTCACAGGGATAGCGACTATAAACTTGTGTGAGTTTTTTGTTAAAGTTATCCTACTTATCTGTTGTAGGCTTGGATACTTTCGGTGAATCTGTGGAATTCATACACCGGAAAGTATCTAGAGGCCAACATGGCACTCCTTCAAATAATTAGAAAACCACAACTTGCTAAAGACAAGGGTTATGCTTGGGTTATACTCTTCTTTTCATTTCTCTCTCATTTTGCACATCTGGGATTTAGCTTTAGCACTGCTGGTAACTTGACAATAGGTAGCTCACCAGAAGTTCTTCAATATTGACCTTCAAAAAGGAAGTCTACTGGGGACTATTCATATTGGAGTGCTTCTACTGTTTGGTAAGCTTGTTATTTCAACAAGTTCACACTGGTGGAAACCGTATAGTTGTGTTGGTCTTTTATCCTTTCTGCATAACCGCCAAATTAATCACTAACCTCTATTTAAATCTGTCATATGCATTTCTGCCATTCAATTAATTTCTTTCATATCCAATTGCGTAGGTTTTCATCTCTTTATTTTCTTTCTTGTTTCAATAAAACCCTTGTGAAATTTAGGTGTATATAGATTACAGCTGTAAAAATGTCATAGATAAAATATAAAAAGTTTTTTTGAATATGTTTTTTCCACTTGTTTGTACAGGCCCTATAGCTTCTGTGTTGATAAAGAAGTTTGGTTGCAGAGCTACACAGATATTTGGAGGAGCCTGTATCTTGGTTGGTATTGCTCTCTCAGCTTTATCTAGACAGCTGTGGCATGCTGTCATTCTGTACAGTGTTCTTGCAGGTACTTTATGGTGACAGTTAATGTCCCTTAACATAATTACAATACATAATCGACACACTTGAGAAAAGCCTGTATATAATCATTGTTTTATAATGCTCAGTTTTCTGCAGAAAATGAAATATGGGCTGAAATAATTGAAAGCTGTTATTAAAGCTTTATAAAAGAGACTGACTGGAGAAACTACCATACCCCTAATGATAAGACAACTCTTTGCTTTGGTTGCCATAACTACTTACTTTACTCTGTTGTAGGTGTGGGAGTTTCCTGTACTTACTCGGCTAGCTCTTCCATTCTACCACTTTACTTTGAGAGATTCAAGTACGTTGCTTTCGCAATAGCATCACTTGGAGGTTATATTGCAGTGGTAACATGGCCGCTCATTTCACAGTACTTGCTGAGCAAATTTGGTTACTCCGTTGGCATGGGGATTATGTCATCGTTCAGTATACTCCATTTGATTGCAGGAATATCTTTCGTGGATCCTCAATTGGAGAACAAAAACTCAGGTAATACAAAAAGTGAATATTATCTGCTAAATCACAGTGCTAAGCTCTTGTTTAAACAATGAGAAATGTTGAGATGGGGATGCTGGCAAAATTGGACAACCTATATAAGTTTGGCTGTAGTCTAGGGGTTAAAGCGCTGGCTTAGTAAAGGCCATTGGTGATGGTAGGAAGAGCATCTAGTCAGAATTGCTTTTGTGCCGCATTTGAATAAGTCCTTAATCCGCTTAAAGCCCCCTCTATCTTGCGTGAGTGATATGAGAAAACTTATGCTAATTTTATTAGGAGTTGTTTGACTTCTTCTGGGTCTTGAGCAGTGCAATTATTTTAGAAAACTCTAAAGACAACTTGAAACTGTCGAATGAAACTGAAAGAAAAGCCGAAATATCAGCTGACGGAGATACAGATGAGGGTGTTGATAATAAAGCTGCTGAGTTCAGTGAGGTGAGAAAAGCATATACAATTGGTAGCAGTTGAAACGATAAAATGTTATTAGAAATATCTTATGTTACACATTATCTATTCAAGTAGTCTGAAATTACAAGACTTGCTTACTCACCAGCATGTCTATTATTGTGATTTAGATTGATGCAGCAGACACTATTGAAGAGTCAAAATCAGAAGCTGTTGTCACAGAAGTACCAGAAGTGGCTGCAGAAGAGAACATAAAAACTTTGCGTCAGGAGTTTTTGATTTTGTTCAAAGCACCAGAGGCAAGTCACTTGTGTATTAAACAGGGGATTCAATTATTTAGGTGATATACTTAATATCCACTTCACAAAATGTAGAATAACTAGTTTAGCAAAAATTGTATGCAAAAAACTTGGAAGTTTTACAAATTTTTTATTTTGTTATGCTGTGCCCTATATAGTTGCAAATTTTTTTTAAAAATGTATCTGTGATCAGGTATAAAAGGATCAAACAAATTTTGCAGCAGAATGGATACTATGTTTCTTGAGACTAAACTGCATGACTCACAACCAGTCTTAGCGTTAAAGTACTAAAAATAAAGACAAAACCTCAATAAACAATACAATTCTAGAGAATATTACAGGTTTGGTTGTTGGCAGTGAGTTCTATATTCTGGAGCACGGCCAGCTCTGGTTACTTTGTTCTAATCAATGATTATATTGTTAAGAACACGAATCTGAATGTGCTGGAAGCTGCCCTGGGAATAACTATAGCAGGTAGACTATAGTGTGACCAGATGGGTCACAGTCTTGGTATATTATCAGTCGGATGCTAATTTTTAAGAGCTGTTTGGCAGGCAAACATTTTTTGTACCCATATATTAGACAAACTATCAATTCATTACAAAATATTGAAAAATACATTCATATTATTTTCTGCTAATAAATGTGCAATTATAATATTAATTTTAATAGGTAATTGAATATACAGTATGATTTATACTGAAACTAGCCTGTATTTATTTAAATCACAAAATCATTTTGTGGTGAATTGTTTTACAGGAATTGGCAACATCGTAGCCTGCCTTACTTTAGCTCTCACCGGCTCTCTCAAACTAAACAGATTTATCCTATTTGGAAGTTCTATCTTGCTGATGAGTGTTGGGATCTTTATTGCACCATTTACTACCACTAAGGTGAGGGACAGTCTTTTGAAATATTCTTTTGTAGTCATATGAAATAGTCAATATATTTTCCAACTTAAACCTGAAAATTCCAGTGGAAAGCTTAAGTAAAAAAATATATATCGAGTATTCATAGAAACCTCGTGGAAGATAACATCCTACACAATAATGGAACAAAGGAATGGGTTAAATGTGTATAATCGTTGTGACAACAAGCTTTTGAATAAGATATTCACATAGATCAAAGAAACAGATGATCCTTTATATACAACCTTTTCTTGCCAGTGCTGGTGCTGTACTGCATGTATAATGTCATCAGGATACTGAATAGCTTACAGAAAGCATACACACATAGCTTAAATGCTCGTGTAATAGCCCTGATTAGTGATGTAAAATCTTTGCACACATATTATTATAGGAGCAAACAGATTGACACTGTATGCAGTACATATCAGTAGCTGTAGCATTAATAAACAGACATACTTGGGTATTGTCATTTATGATTAGAGTATCCGGGAAAATATGGGTAAGCCAAGGTCTGCCAGCATGAAGTATACATTATTCTCTAATTCATATAAAAAATGTCAAGAGTAATGCACAAGAAATGGAAGTAAGATGTTATAGTAAATTATCGTACACCAGTGTCATAGGTTAAAGGAGTTGTCTTCTCTTTGTGTGTGTACAGAATTATACATAATATTGTGATTATATGCAGATGTATTATTGAAATTCAAGTTATAACTGTAGAAATATTGTTGCTGCAGGCCGTCTATTACACATCAACCTCTCTCTATGGTTTAGGAGCAGGATCTGCCGTGGCCAGCATTCTAGCAGTTATCAGTGATTTGTGTTCAGCCCATCAGATTCCACTGCTCTTTGGCATAGAGTCTTTTTCGAAAGGTTTGGGCGTTCTTGCCCTAGTCCCTCTTGCAGGTAAGTCAATAGGTAAAGATCTTAGCCTATTTCAGTTATTACATGTTTTGCCATTTTTTATAATTATGTGTTAATTATCTTTAATCAGTATTGTTACTGTGATTGTATTACAGCCTTCATAGCCGAACACACAGAAGAGAAATACGGGCTCATATTTGTGAGTGGTTGTGGGTTTGTAGGATCCCTGGCTATGCTGGCTATAGCTGTACTAACTGCAAGAAAGAGAAGATAATTCTTAAATAACTTACATAATATTTTGTGCAATACCCACATAATCCATTACATATAATATTTTATTGAAATATTTTTTCTATTTAAACATTTATATTTTCTCAAGTTTTAAATATATGCAACTTTAAGCTAATCAGTTTTTAACTGCTTTGTTGAGTCATCAAAATACTCTCTGAACTATAGAGTAGCTATTGGACAGCATTCTGTCTTAATACGCCATGTTCATCAATACACTCTATATTAGAATATCTATATATCTATATATGAGAAATCACATGGCAGTTGAACAAACTTATCAACTTCCTATGATAAATTAAAACATTACTGTCCTATGAAAAGCCTATATGCACATAAACTTGGTTCGTCAAACGACAGACTGGTACACAGGTAGCAAAAACTAGTAGGCTACCAAAACTATATCACAGCAATCAAATTGCAAAATTATTCAGGAAATGATTTCAAACTCAAAACATTTACTTTGCATCTAATTTTTAATCCTATATAAAACTAAACTTCTTGAGGGTATAGTCATTTTATAAACCAAATAATAATGCTGTACAATCTGACCATATACAACAAAGTATAATTTGACCTAAAAATTTAGGCAACACCATAATTAATCACTCAAGGCTATATATATATATATATATATATATATATATATATATTTATATATATATATAATATATATAATATATATACATATATATAATATATATACTTATATACATATATATATATATATATATATATAAATATATATATATATATATATATATATATATATATATATATATATATATATATATATATATATATATATATATATATATATATATATATATATATATATATATATATATATATATATATATATATATATATATATATATATATATATATATATATATATGCAATTTACTGTTAGAATATGTGGTTAAGCACAAGCAACCTAATATAATTTATGTAGACATAAACAATGAACTTTTATATTATCTTACATAGGTCTGGTTGTTGGTTATTAGTGGAATATTCTAGAACACAGCTAGTGCTGGTTATGTCGTTCTAATCAATGATTATATTGTTAACAATACAGATCTCAATGTGCTGGAAGCTGCACTAGGAATAACTATAGCAGGTAAAAATGTGATTGGATGAGTTTCAATGTTAGTCTATTACTGGTCAGACTGTACCCAATCTGTTACTTCCCATAATGTAGTATACTTCGTGGTTGTAACCTGAAGACATCATTCTCTGTTATTGGATAAAATAAGGAAACTTGATAACGCAAAACTTTAATTGATCAAGCTTGGTGCTGGGAGTAGTAAACATGCATGCCAATTCCGTGATGTACAAGCTTTGTCCACATGCGTCAGTATAACTTGATGAGAACATATCAATGGTTATAGTCTCAATTTGTGCCCTTCTATACAAACAAACATATATTTCGAAGTAAACTTACTATATTGCTGTAGGCAATCTATTACACTTCAACCTCTCTCTACGGTTTGGGACTAGGCATTGCTGTGGCCAGCATTCTAGCAGTTATTAGCGACATATGTCCAGTTCATCAGCTTCCATTGCTTTTTGGTATAGAGTGCTTTTTGAAAGGTTTGGGAGGTCTTGCTCTAATTTCCTCTTGCAGGTAAGCCAATAGTTGAAGATCTTAGCCTATTTGAGTTATTGTACATTCTATCACACTTTAATATTATATAGATTTTTCTTTACAGCCTACATAGCTGAAAGCACAAAGGAAAAATACGGGCTCATATTTGTGGGTAGTTGTGGAGTTGTAGGAGCCCTGGCTATGTTGGCTATAGCTGTACTAACTGCTAGAAAAAGAAGATAATCCCATAGCTATACTGAGTATAAGAGAAGATAATTCTAAAAAGAACTAAACTTTTTATGTACACCATCCATAATGTATTGCATACCATTGTATGCATATCAAAATGTTATTTTCATGAATTAAGTTTTAATAAATGTTATTAATTAAAATAAGAAACTTAAGATAGCATTTTATCATAACATGTGTTATACATCAATAGATCAATGTCTATAACAAATGATATGACTGATAATTAAAAGTCTAATAAAATTTACAGGGTTTTCAACCATATCGAACATAGATTGGTGTCCATTTTGAATTTTCACTGATGTTTACATACAGTTAGTTTCCAATCTGTTTAAATCAGCTGTAAGCCAAGTTTAAATGTGCAATAAATTACATGAATTTATGCAATTGAACCAAATATTTGACACTCTATTGACAGTTTTAGCATAGCTTTAGCTCAGATATTGAGAATGTGTCTCTCTGTTTGGAGCATGGGTCAACCGTGCCGACATTTGAAACTTAAAATTAGTTACTACTTACTAGACTTATTTGAAACTGAAAAAGTATAGATTAGAGCCAAATATGCAAATTTCTAAGTGATAACCTAGGTGTCAACCTTTCAGCTTGAGCATGAGGGTTGGAGCATAAGAGATTTGTTATTTTCTTCAGTGAAAATAATCTGATAGAACTAATGCTATTCATAAAGTTAAAAACATTGCAATTACCTCTCCAGTAACACATAATTTATTTTATCAGGAGTCCGTGAAAATCATAACTGAGTGAGTTTTATAGACCCGCAGTATATAAAAGGCAACTTAACACTATTATGTATTTTGGAAAGCACTGAAATAATTCTTTATTTCTCTTTCTTTATTCCATGCCAGATTACCTGTAACTATCAAGATAATGAAATTCAATTGAAATTTAAATCCATCATCACAGTACGACCTATCAGATGGAACGTATATGTTATATATACTTTTGTATTTCCATGTGGTCATCCATCATCATGATTAATAGTCTACTAGTGTCTATCTTGTCTACAAAAGTTGAGGCGAACTTCAAGTAGAGTTTAAGCATTGCCTCATCAATCTGCGCTCTGTAACCAACTCTCTTTAGTCTACTGATAAACGAAAGAGTTGCATACAGTTGCTTGGTCAACACACATGCATGGAATCTGTATGAGTTGGCATATCTCATAGAAGTTGTCATCTCATGAAAGGTAAGTCTATTATAACAATATAATGGTTATATTATATTAATATAACAATATTACTGAATTACATAGTCACTATACTTTGTTGCATGAGTAGCATTTGATGATATTATTCAAATATAGTCACTATCCCTGTTAGAAACCCCTGGTGAAAAAGGTTTTTGTTAGAACGAGCTAAGGACTTATTTAAATGAGGCACATGAGCAATTATGACTGGATGCTCTTCCTAACATCACCAATGGCATTTGTCCGGGCTCGAACCCATGACCTCGTGCTTACTAGGCAAAACGCTCTAACCCCTAGACTATTGCTGCTGCTATTATTCAAATAAGATGGTAATAATCATTTAGGATACCAGTGCTGAGTGCTGGGCCAGTAAAAGCTACAGAAAAACAAGAAAAAGCCATTATAGCCAGCTTTAACAAACTTTTTCTATTAGTGGGTTCTCACAGATATAGTGACTATAAACTCACATGAGTTTGTTTTTATGTGATAAGTTAGTTACTGCATAGTTCACCTCACTTAGTTTTACCATTAGTTTTCACTGTTTATATACTCAAATTAAAATGCTTTGTGTACAATAGTGGTTGTCTCTACCAATACTACCTTTAGTTTACTTGAAAATTTGACTAGTTTCCTGAAAAATAATTTTGCCCCCACTGGGAATCGAACCCAAGACCTCTGGCTTGCAAGCAAGTGTGCTAACCATTACACCACCGGACCACTGGGTAAACTCAACACTACATTTCCCACTTGATGTAACTCTAATAATGTCTATTTCAAGACAAGATATTGACTTCTGGTATAACATCTTAATTCAGCAAAACCTAGATAACCTATTATTGTATATTTGTGTAAGCCACCAAATTGAATGTTGAAAGGCTAGTGAAAATTGTTATTTTATTGTAGTTTTATTATTAAAGTTGTAAGCAACTAAATTATTATTCACCTATTTTAGTTTTAGGTGCCATAAGAAGCTTATAGCTGTTGCAGCTCTTCACGAAAAAACTATAATATGTCACTTCTAAAAATATTTAGAAAGCCACAACTTGCCAAAGACAAGGGTTATGCTTGGGTCATACTCTTCTTTTCATTTCTATCTCATTTCACACATCTGGGATTTAGCTATGGCACTGCTGGTAACTTGACTATAGCTCACCAGAAGGTCTTCAACATTGACCTTCAGAAAGGAAGTCTACTGGGAACTATTCATATTGGAGTGCTTCTACTGTTTGGTGAGTTTGTTATTTCAGAAGTAGACATACTTACTGGGAACACGCACTCACACACTCACACACTCACGCACTCACACACTCACGCACTCACGCACTCACACACACACACACACACACACACACACACACACACACACACACACACACACACACACACACACACACACACACACACACACACACACACACACACAAACACACAGACACACACAGACACACACAGACACACACAGACACACACAGACACACGCACTGAACTCACACGCACTGAACTCACACGCACTGAACTCACACGCACTGAACTCACACGCACTGAACTCACACGCACTGAACTCACACGCACTGAACTCACACGCACTGAACTCACACACACTGAACTCACACACACTGAACTCACACACACTGAATTCACAAATGTAGTAATTTTTCATGGCTATCTGATTATATATCTCGTATAGGTACTTTAAAGCTTTTTTCTTTTATGACTATTTTTATGGCAATAAATTTTTTAATGGCAGAGTAAATTTTGGACAAAAGTGAGCTGTAATCTCTGACGCTGGCTTATTTTCCTTAAGGTACTGAAGAAAAGCAAAATAAAGTAGTTAGAGTAAAATATAGAGGTTGTAGGTAGCCTACTGAAAAGGCTTGCAAAGTCAATGCTTAAATAATTTCTTTCTATTTTTTTGTACAGGTCCTATAGCTTCTGTGTTGATAAAGAAGTTTGGTTGCAGAGCTACACAGATATTTGGAGGAGCCTGTATCCTGGTTGGTATTGCTCTCTCAGCTTTATCTAGACAACTGTGGCATGCTGTCATTCTGTACAGTGTTCTTGCAGGTACTTTATGAACACAGTAAAATATGTCCAAGATAGTGTAATTATAATAAACATTTGAAAAGCTTGAGAAAAGCCTTACCATCGTTACTATATATAATGCTATATAAACTTTCTAAATAAACTTAGCAGTTACTACTTCTCAGCAGACCTGTATAATTAATAAGACAACTCTTTAAACTGACGGCTAAAGTATATTACTTTACTTCGTTGTAGGCGTAGGAATTTCCTGTACTTACTCGGCTAGCTCTTCTATTCTTATACTCTATTTTGACCGATTCAAGTATATAGCTTTCTCTGTGGCAGTGCTGGGAGGTTATATTGGAATGGTAACATGGCCACTGATTTCACAGTACTTGCTGAGTAAATTTGGTTACTATGTTGGCATGGGGATTATGTCAACATTCAGTATAATCCACCTGATTGGTGGGGTGTCTTTCGTAGATCCGCAATTGAAGAACAAAAACTCAGGTATTACTTAGGTAAAATATTTGCTAAATTTATATTTTAGAATATTGTTTAAACATTGAGAGCTTTAACATGCTTTAATGAGTGGCTAAAATCTTGAAGACAAATATAATACAAATAAGGAAAATGCATGAGAATATTTAAAAAGATTTAGGATTTGTTTTACCTTTCCTGGGACTGAAACAGTAAACACTCATTAATATTCACAAAGTTTAACGCTAATAACTAAATTAATTTTATGCAAACTTCACCCACAAATAGAAAAAACGTGAAAAGATGTTAAAGCTATTAATATTGGACAATGCAACATTTTGTTGTTACATGTGTTATAGAATTTATAAAATTAAATTTTTATGCTTATATGATTATTTGATTGCTGACTTAACTTCTAACATTACAGCAAAACACATCTTCCTCTAATATTTTGTTCAAAATATCCTTTAATTGTATGTTAATGAGTGGCAGTCTATTGGAGCTAATTATTGCCTTCAAGAACTTTGACCAAACAAATCCTTTGTTTGCATGCCTTTTGACTATAACAACTAACTTTTGAATTGTGTAACTAAGCTGGTCATATAGTTATAATAATCTCATTCATATCAGTATTGTAAAATAACTCTAAGCATTAAAATAGTGCCTGGATAATCAAGGATTCCATTTTTGAACATTTTATAAGAAAAAACTACCATTGATTTATATAAATAATGAGAAATTAAAAATTTAATAATACTCTCAAAACTTGAAATCTGATTGTAATACAAAAGAATTAAGCCATAAAGTACTTTTCTAAAACCAATTTGGTAATGGCTAAATTAACTGACAATTAATGAAAAGTTATAACGAATAAATCAATTAATTATGTGCGTGATTTTTGAAAGAACTTTACAGAGAACAACTTGAAACTGTCGAATGAAGTTGAAAGAAAAGTCGAAGTATCAGCTGACAGAGATACAGATGAGGGTGTTGATAATAAAGCTGCTGAGTTCAGTGAGGTGAAGCTACTTGTACAAATAACAAAATAACAAACGCATATATATTAACAATGAAATAATACCTAAAGCTAAACCTTAATAATTTTAATTTTTATAAATAGTCAGATCAAATACTGACAGTAATTTTCGAAAAAGTATAATTGGATATATATAAACTAGAGTTTATCATCTCTGCTAATAGTTTAAATACATCCAGCACATTGCTAAAAAGAGAAGGCAACTCTCAGATGGAAATTTGTTCCAACCAGCATGTCTACTATTGTGCTGTTATAGGTTGATGAATCACAGTCTATTGAAGAACCAAATGTAAAGGTTGAAAACGAAGAAGTGTCAGAAATACCAGAAGTAACTGTAAAGGAGAATATAAAAACTTTGCGCCAGGAGTTTGTGATTTTGTTCAAATCATTAGAGGCAAGTCAATTGTGTATAAATCAGCAGACTAGTTTATTAACATGCTTTATATAGGGGATGCGATTTTAAATTAATTTAAGGAATATGTACAAAATAAGCAATTTTAAAAATAATTTGAGCAAAATTTCTTAGCTGTTACAAGTTTAAAGTTTTGTGGACATAAAAGGCTCCAACAAACTTTGTAGCATAGTGGACATTTTGTTTTTGAAAAACCACCACAGTATATAATTCAGTATCAAATTCACTATTAATGTTCAAAATTATATAGGAAATACCGGATTAAAAAAAATAAAGAATTGAAACCATTTTACAGGTCTGGTTGTTGGTAGTTAGTGGAATATTCTGGAATGCGGCTGGCTCTGGTTATGTCGTTCTAATCAATGATTATATTGTCAACAATACAGATCTCACCGAGCTAGAAGCTGCCCTGGGAATAACTATAGCAGGTAAAATTATGTAGCTCGAGTCATATTTAGTTTACTGAATTTAATTGTTGAAAATGTAACTTGCTTGAGGAAATTTAAACAAGTTCCTGATTCAAAAAATATTTCTAGCTGCTCTTTTTAAAGCAACTGTCACTGAACAATTACAAACATTTAAAATTGGGAGCACACATGCACATAGAACATTCAACATTAGCTTGTTATGACTTATTTTGTAGGAGTTGCCAACATCGTAGCCTGCATTACTTTAGCTCTCACCGGCTCTCTCAAACTAAACCGATTCATTCTCTATATGAGCGCTGTCTCGATGACCTGTATTGGAATATTTATTGCACCATTTGCCACCACCAAAGTGAGACACAACCATTGCTTCAAATATATTTTGGCTGTGAATTGGTCAATATTAAAATTTATGCTTTTTTATTTTGATTTATAAATTTAAAATTTACTTCTTTAGATTAGTTGAAATGAGATAAATTTTTTCCAAATTATTTTGTTAAGTCAAAGTGGAGAAGACAACATATTTTGAGCTTTATTGTGTAGTTAAATATTTGAATAATTTTGACAAAACTCATTTTTAAGAGCACAAATAACAGTTAAAATTGAAGCTTGACTTGGCTATATAACTTCATAACTGTAGAGAATAATTACCAGCAATGTAATTTGTTTTACTCATCATGTTCAACTTTCAATAACTCCGGGTCTTCTTTAACCGCTAATAAATAATCTATGATTTTAATGCATGGGAGAGAGATGCATTATCCATATTAAGTATTACAATTTATAACTGTAGAAATATTAATTTTGCAGGCAATCTATTTCACTTCAACATCACTATACGGCTTGGGATCAGGCATTGCTGTGGCCACCATCCTAGCAGTTGTAAGTGACTTATGTTCAGTCAATCAGCTTCCACTACTGTTCGGTATAGAATGTTTTTCAGAAGGTTTGGGAGGCCTTGCTCTAATCCCCATCGCTGGTAAGTCATGAGTTGAAGAACTTAGCCTATATTAGAAGCATTATGTGAATTTCTATTAAATTTTATTGTTATAAGTTTTTTAATGATGTGATTTGCAGAGAAATCTTGTCTAAAACTCAAGTATAACTTTAAAGTTGCATACTGCAGTAAATTCTGACTTTTCCTTATTGTGCAATACATGCAATTATATGCCATTTCAATCAATTTGCTGTTAAATATATGTGTGTAAGCGGTAACTATGACTCAGAGTAACCTCGTTTCTTTTTTCCCTTAGCAGTATGTATAGCCTGTGCTTTAAACGTTTAAGTAATTTTAGTGGTTTACCTATATATATTGCATCAGCTAACGCTGGCCTATGATAAAAGGTAGCATCAGCTGGTGTCTATTCAGTCATTCATTCAGTGAGCCAACTGCAACATCATGAGCAGATAATGAAGAATTGTGACAATGTGCACAAATGTTTTATAAAGCAAAGTTTCTTGGAATAAAGATTTTAAAATTGTTTTTAGCTAATAACTAAGCTATTTTTAGATGTCCTAATGCTGCAGAACGCAAGTGTAGACAGTCTTGCTTTAAGAACTAAATTACTGTGACTCTATATTACAGCTTATATAGCTGAAAACACAGAAGAGAAATACGGGCTCATATTTGTGGGTAGTTGTGGAGTTGTAGGAGCCCTGGCTATGCTGGCTATAGCTGTAATAAATGCAAGAAAGAGAGGATAATTCTTAAAAGAACTCAATTTTTTATGTATACATCATCCATAATGTATTGCATACCGTTGCATACGAAAAATGTTATTTTCATGATTTAAGTTTTAATAAGTTTTATTAATTAAAATAAAAAAAATTCAAACAACATTTTATTATAGCATCTGTTATGCATCAATAGATCAATGTCTATAAAAAACAAATTGACTGATATAGAAAGTTGGAATAAAATTTACTGGCTTTCTGTCCATATCTAATATAGATTAGTGTCCATTTTGAATTTTTACTAATGTTTACATATACCATTAGTTTCCAATCAGTTTAAATCAGCTGTAAGCCAAGTTTAAATGTGCAATAAATTACATGTTTATGCAATTGAACCCAATATATGACACTCTATTGACAGTTTTAGCATAGCTTTAGCTCAGATATTGAGAATGTGCCTCTCTGTTTGGAGCGTGGGTCAACTGTGCCGACATTTGAAACTTAGAATTGAGCGCTAGAATTATTTGAAACTACAAAAGTATAAATTGTAGCCAGATATGCAGATTTCGAAATAATAGCTTAGGTGCCAACCTTTCAGTTTGAGTATAAAGGTTGGAGCATGACTGATTTGTTCTTTTCTTCAGCGAAAAATATCTGATAGAACTAATGCTATATTCATAAAGTTAGAAACTTTGCAATTACCTCTCCAATAACACATAACTTAGATTATCAGGTGTCAGTGAAAATAATAATTGAGTAAGTTTTATAGACCCGCAGTATATAAAAAACAACTTAACACTATTATGTACTTTGAAAAGCACTGAAATAATTCTTTATTGTTCTTTTTTTATTCTATGCCATCAAGATAATGAAATTCTATTGAAATTTAAATCCCTCATCACAGTATGACCTATCAGATGCAATCTCTACGTTATATATACTTTTGTATTAGCATGTGCACGGTCATTCATCATCATGATTGATAGTCTACTACAGTGTCTATCCAGTCTACAATTGTAGACTGGATAGACACTGTAGTAGACTATCAATCATGATGATGAATGACCGTGCACATGCTAATACAAAAGTATATATAACGTAGCTCTTAAGAGTTTTGGCAAATTTCAACCAAGTTTAAGTAGAATTTAGCCTTTGTAACTAACTCTTCTTATTTTATTCCTAAACAAAAGGGTTGCATATACACTTGCTTAGTCTACACATGAATAGAATCTATATAGCTTGTTGGTGTATACTGTAGAAGTTGTCATCCCATGAAAGGTAAGTCTATTATAATATTAATATGGATATATGATATTAATATAATGACGTCACTTAATTGCTATTCTTTTTATGTTGAATATCATTTGACAGTTATACCTTATTCAAATAATATAGTAAATATAAATCATGATTTCAGTTCTGAGTTCTGAGCCAGTAAAAGCTACAGAAAACAAGAAAAAGCTACTATAGCTTTAACAAACTTTTTCCATCAGTAGGTTCTCACAGAGATAGTGACTATAAACTCACATGAGTTTGTTTTTATGTGATAAGTTACTTACTGCATTATAGTTCACCTCACTGAGTTTTATCATTAGTTTTCACTGTCTATATATGCTCATTACATTAAGATGCTTTATATAGATAGTACAATTGTTGTCTCTACAAATACTAACTTTAGTTTACCTAAAAATTTGACCAATTCCCTACTTGATGTAACCCAGCCCTAATCATGTCTGTTTTAAGGCAAGATTGTGACTTTTGGTATAATATCTCATTTCACCAAAACCTAAATCATTTTTATTTTGCATTTATGTAAGTTATTATAAGTTAAATGTTAAGAGGTTGATGGAAATTCTAATTTTTACATTTTACAATTTTCTTTTTAAAATTGCAAGCAATTAAATGATTATTCACATATTTTAGTTTTAGGTCTAATAAGAAGGTACAATAATAGCTGTTGAAATTCTCCAAGGAAAAGCTATATTATGACGCTTCTGAAAATATTGAAAAAGTCGCAACTCAACGCCAAAGACAAGGGTTATGCTTGGGTCATACTCTTCTTTTCATTTCTCTCTCACTTCACACATCTGGGATTTAGCTACGGCACTGCTGGTAACTTGACGATAGCACACCAGAAGGTCTTCAATATTGACCTTCAGAAAGGAAGTCTCCTGGGGACTATTCATATTGGATTGCTTCTGGGGTTTGGTGAGTTTGTTATTTCACAATTACTCATGTATATATCGCACACACAAACAACCATGCACATATGTATAGAAGTTATTCATGTCTTCAGGCTTTTTCTGATAATATTTGTTATTATAGGTACTTGAAAGCTTTTATATTTTGTAAAAAATTCATAGCAATAAATCTTTGGATGACAGAGTAAACACTTGACAAAATTGAGCTATATATAACTGTTGATGGGTGTCATTCAACTTTGGACTGTATAATAACGTTATGTATACATAGTTTGCATACTAATTCACAAGTGTCATACTTAATATATACCGAAAGATCTCTTTGGGAATAGTTAGATCAACCAATCCACTTTTTAACTATTACTTAACGCTGCTGCATTTTCATAAGTGCCAGTTTATGGATTTGTAGATTTGTAGTTGTGGTTTGCATAACTTACGAGGTTGTGGTTTCCTTGAGTGCAACTGCATGTTTCCATTAGGAAAAGGAAAAATGCATTCAATATATAATGGAAATGTAGTTTATGAGCAGCTTAAATTAATTACTGTTCAAAAAGAGCCAATAATTAATTGAATTTGAACAATAATATGTTTTCTTTTAAATCTGACTTTTTTAAGGTGCAATTGGAAGGCGAAATAAAACAGTTAGAGTAAATACAGGTTGTTATAGTATGTAGATAGTTTTCTGAAAAAGCTTGCAAATTGCCAATGATTAGATAAACATAGCTTTCTCTCTTGTAATTTGTACAGGTCCTATAGCTTCTGTGTTGATAAAAAAGTTTGGTTGCAGAGCTACACAGATATTTGGAGGAGCCTGTATCCTGGTTGGTATTGCTCTCTCAGCTTTATCTAGACAGCTGTGGCATGCTGTCATTCTGTACAGTGTTCTTGCAGGTACTTTATGGTGACAGCTAATATCTCATAATTATTACAATCATTTGAAAAGCTTGAGAAAAGTCTTATCATTGTTACTATATATAATGCCATAATAATCGTTCTATAAATATACTGACTGCAGTCTCTCTCTCTCTCTCTCTTTGCTATCCCTCTAGGTAGAGTATGATGTCTGCCTACAGCTGTTTGTGAGTAGCTTGATGACTTCTGAGTCCTATCAGTGATCTGCATATGCGGTCACAGCGGAAGCATTTAAGGTCATCACTCGGTGTGTCTGTTGAGCTAAGCCTTCTTGCGGCCAGCTCTAAGTTCGTCTCTGTGTCGCATTCCTTCTTCTTCAAAGATTTGCATGCCTTTATGAACCATAGATCTCCATCTGGTCCTCCTTGCGGCATTCCATTCCCAGGTCTCTGTTCTGATGTGAGAGCGCTTCATACTGTCTTTGAGACAGTCTTTAAAGCGCTTCCTCTGTCCTCCTTGCAATCTTTTACCTATTTGTAGCTTCCCATAAAGGATCTGTTTAGGAAGTCTGTGTCCTTTCATTCTCACTACATGTCCCGACCAACGAAGTCTGTGTTTGATGAAGAGGCTTTCAAAGCTTGGAATCTTTGTTTGTTGGTATACGCTGTTATTAGTGCGCTTGTCAGTCCATTTGATGTCCAGTATTCCTCGCAATTTCCTCATGTGATAATTTTCTAGCTTTTTTATGTCAGTACCGTAGGCAGCCCATGTCTCAGATGCATACAGAAGTGTTGGTATGATGACAGCCTTGTACACTTTCAGCTTTGTGGTTACCTGCAGGTTAGAGTTGTCAAAGACTCTCTGCCTCAGCTTGCTGTAAGCAATACTAGCAGTTTGAAGCCGTCTGTCTATTTCTTTCCCCAGATCCGCCTTTGATGACAGGTTGCTTCCTAAGTACACAAAATCGTCAACAGGGCACAATGTTTCACCCCCAGCAACAATAGTGGGAGGGTCAACAATTTTTCCTGGTTTTGGTTGGCAGATAACTTGTGTCTTCTTTGCATTTAGCTTCAGTCCGAGAGAGTTGTAAGCCTTATTCTCGAATGCAGTCATGGCAGCTTGAAGATGTTCTTCAGAATCCGCCACTAGAGCATTATCATCAGCATACTGCAACTCAAGGACTGATGTCTCTGATATTAGTGTCTTGGCGCGCAGTCTTTGCAGGTTAAACAGGTCCCCGGTACGATAGTTTAGTCTGATGCCTGTAGGAAGTTCTTGTTTCACAAGGTACAGCACAGCAAACAAGTAGATGGAGAACAGCGTTGGAGCTATAACACAGCCCTGTTTTACACCAGTTTGCACCCTGAAAGATTCTGATTTTTGGCCATCGACTAGGACAGATGCTTCAATCTGATCATGGAGGAGACGGACCATTGTCACAAACTTCAGGGGACATCCAATCTTTCCAAGTATGGTCCAGAGAGATGTTCTATCTACAGTATCGAAAGCTTTTGTCAGATCGATGAAGGCCATGTACAGGTCCTGGTGCTGTTCTCTACACTTCTCCTGATCTTATAGCAGTGACTAAACTTCTCAGCAGACCTGCATTAATAAGACAACTCATTAAACTGATGACTAAAGTTAATTATAACTATTATACTCTGTTGTAGGTGTAGGAATTTCCTGTACTTACTCGGCTAGCTCCTCTATTCTAATACTTTATTTTGACCGATTCAAGTATATAGCTTTCTCTGTGGCAATGCTGGGAGGTTATATTGGCGTGGTAACATGGCCACTGATTTCACAATACTTGCTGAGTAAATTTGGTTACTCCGTTGCCATGGGGATTATGTCAGCATTCAGTATACTCCATTTGATTGCAGGAATATCTTTCGTGGATCCTCAATCGGAGGAAAAAAGCTCAGGTGGTACAAAGGTTATATATTTGCTAAATCTTAATTTTAAAATGTTTAAGCAATGAGAGTATAACATGCTCTATTATAAGGAATGTCTATAATGTCATGAAGGCAAACGTAGCACTAACTTTAACTAGACAAAATGCCTGAAAAAGTTTGAAAAACAAAGATTTAGGAGTTGCTTTACCTTGCCTGGGACTCGAGAAGCAAATACTCAGTAATGTTCACAAAGCTTAATACTAATAACGCTAATAATTTACATGCAAGCTTATGCCCATAAATACAAGCAGTTATAAGATAATGAAAGAAGCTTTAACATAATCAATTTAAAAACATAAGAAATTTTGCTGGTCCACATGTTATAGAGGCTATAAATGAATTTGAATGTTTAAATGATTATTTGACTATAATAATTTTTAGCATAATAGCAAAATATGCACATCTTAGTTCTATAATAAGATAGGCTTTAATACGGAACAGTGTATTGAGGTAAATTCTTTACTTCAAGAGCTGTAATCAAATAAACCCTTTATTTGCTGCTCTTTGATTAACATCATTTTCTGACTTATATAAACCAGATTTATTGCATGTGATTACAGAAACACTTTCAGAAAACAACTTGAAACTGTCAAAGGAATCGGAAAGAAAAGCTGAAGTTTCAGCTGACAGAGATACAGATGAGGGTGTTGACAATAAAGCTGCAGAGTTTAGTGAGGTGAAACTACTTGTACAAATAGCAGACTAATAAACATTGAATCATATAACAATATAATATAATAATTTTTTTTGCTAAAATTTTACAAAGTTAATATACCAATTAAATATTTGACAGCAGTGGACAATTTGTGAAGCAGTATAAGTGAACAACATATATACCTAATAGAGCTAGTTATCCCTGCTGGTAATTTAAAAAACATGTGGTATTTTGCTAAAAGAAAAGGTAACTCTCAGATGGAAACCTGCCCCCATCAGCACACTAACTATTGTGATGTAGATTGATGAACCACAGTCTGTTGAAGAATCAAAGGTTGAAGACGCAGATGTAGCAGAAACACCAGAAGTAAATATCAAGGAGAATGCAACAACTCTGCGTCAAGAGTTTGCGATTTTATTTAAATCACCAGAGGTAAGTCAATTGTGCATAAATCAGCTCAGACTATAGCTTATTTACACACCAGATGCGTCATGTAAATTTAAGTTATATAAAATGTAGAAAATAAGCATGCAACAATTCAGATATAATTTCAACAAAATCTTAAAAGTTTAACATGCTTTCAGTCATGTTGTACAAAACGTTTTGTGGTAAAATAAACGTAATATTCTACAAACCACTGCAATATATGCTAAGTCATAATTACACTCATCATAAAAGTATAAAATATAAGAGCAAAGCATAAAAACAAATATAAAAATTGGTACTCTTTTACAGGTCTGGCTGTTGGTAGTTAGTGGAATATTCTGGAATGCGGCTGGCTCTGGTTATGTCGTTCTGATTAATGATTATATTGTTAACAATACTGATCTCACCGAGCTAGAGGCTGCCCTAGGAATAACTATAGCAGGTAAAATTATGTATAGCCAAGAGTGTTATAATTAGTTTATTAAATTCAATAAGTTAATGAAATGCAAAATGCTTGAGAAAATATATTTAGCTGCTTTTATTAAAACAACCATGTCACTGAACATTTACAAATATTTAACAATTCAAAGTGTGCTTCCAAAAGTTTAAGAAATGAACAAAAAGGGTGTTTTTCTAGTTTCAGAATTGTAAATTATAATTGTAACCTTTCTTTATAAAAGCCTGTGCTCATGCAGTTTAGATTTCAATGGGCATATGAATGTTATTGCATCTTGAATTCTATATAGATGCCAAAGCAACTTTTGTTGATAATTCTAGTTTGCATGTTCTCTGCAAAGTTTCACAAAAAGAAATGCTTTATATATACCCACGATGTTTGAATCAAATTATATGGCTTTGTATTTTTTAATAATGACTGTTATATAATAAAAAAGATTATTTGTGTGGATGAGAATTATAAGTTATATCAATCTGCTAAAAGTCCACACATAATTGGTATATTCATGCAGCATCATCATGTTATGACTTATTTTATAGGAATTGGCAACATAGTAGCCTGCATTACTTTAGCTCTCACCGGTTCTCTCAAACTAAACCGATTCATTCTCTACATGAGTGCTGTCTCGCTGACGTGTATTGGAATATTTATTGCACCATTCGCAACTACCAAGGTGAGACAACTTCTTCTAAGATATATTTTAACTTTGAAAACAATCAAAATTAAAAATTATCTTTTTCTGTTTTAATCCAAAAAGTTTAAAGTTTATTTTTAAATTGAGTGAAATTGGATAAAAATTTTTCCCGAGACTTTCTATCAATTATCAAAGTGAATTACTAAACATATTTTGAGTTATATTGTACAGTTAAACATTTGGATATTTTTGACAGAACTCATTTTTAAAGGTATACAAACAACAGCTAACATTGAATCTAGATTTAGTTAATTTCCTAACTGCATGTAATGAATAGTTACTATAATAACAATATAATTTATTTTTACCTGTCACTTTCAACTTTCAATTATTTCTGGGTTTTTTTTAACCACTGATAATAAATATTCTATGATTTGAATGAGAGAGGTGCATTTTCCATATTCTACCATATAAATTAAAACTGTAGAGATATTGTTGCTGCAGGCAATCTATTACACTTCAACTTCACTCTACGGCTTAGGAATAGGATTTGCTGTCACCACTATTCTAGCAGTTGTTAGTGACTTATGTTCAGCTAATCAACTTCCGCTGCTATTTGGTATAGAGTGTTTTTCAGAAGGTTTGGGAGGTCTTGCTCTAATCCCTGTTGCTGGTAAGTCACGAGTTAAAAAACTTAGTCTTTTTGAAGTATTATGTACATTTCTTTCATAGTTTATAGTTATACATTTGTTTTTGAAAAACTCTATAGAAATGTAACCATAAACAGTTCTGCCTTAAAAATTAAATCACTGTGACTCTATAATTGCAGCTTACATAGCCGAACACACAGAAGAGAAGTACGGGCTCATATTTGTGGGTAGTTGTAGAGTTTTAGGAGCCATGGCTATGCTGGCTATAGCTGTACTAACTGCAAGAAAGAGGGGATAATTCTTAAAAATTAATATTTTGTGCAATATTCGTTATAATGTATTACATATAACTTTAATATAGCGTATTCTATCTGTTGTAGGTTTTTTATGCTTTTAATATCTTGATATTCTTATAACACTTTAAAATAAAAAATACTAATAAAGTGAACATGAAGAAGATCTGGCATAATTTAGTGAAAAAGAGTTGAGATATTCTGTTGAAATCTGCTTATGTTTTATTACCAACAGTAATGCAGTGTAAATACATTTGGATCTCGTATAAACAGGATATCTTGTTCATTGGTGTAAATTGACAGTTAGCAGAGGAAAAAACATATATTCAGAAATGACATTTATACATGTGAAGTTTATTCGAAGACATTCAAAGGAATCTGTGACGATATAGTCATATAATTTTGTGATATCATTTGAGAATAACTAACACTCAATCCTGATGTTGTGTAAGAAAGCAAAAAGAGATGAGATCTTATTGCGAAGACTAAGTTTATTTTTTTCAAACTGATATTTTGTTATAACATTATGCTCTTTTAAATGAAAAAGAAAAAGATTAATAATTTGCAAACTTTTAAGACATTTATAGGAATCATAAATTATGTAATAAATGAAGATAATGCTTTTAATATCAAAGTTCAGTTGTTGTCATTACTCATCTATTCAATTGAACGGGCGGACCAGGTCAACTCTGCAAAATCATCAATATTTTACCTTGTGTTAGTAAGGGCAGGGTCACCATTGTTGCAGTAGCGTGGTATTTCAAAAATACTCAAGTCTGTAATTTCTGCAGTCATGTTTCCATATCTCAATGATGCCAACTGCGGTACTACAAAAGTTAAATAAATATTAATTGCTCAGTAAAACTGAAGGAGTACAGATTATAACCAAATTTTAAACTGCCTATTATGTAATCATAAAGGATTTTTAAAAATTCATGTTCACAAATAGACTATAGGCTATTTCTTGATTCCATGGACCAAATCTTTGAAGATGTAGGTTTGTATTATAATTCCAAATTAAAGATGGTGGCCAGACAACCTATCTTTTAATCAAGTAAAAGAGTGCAACTAATGAAATACAATAAATTAAGTTTTAGAAAGCATGTGTATAAACTGAATAGTATTTCTGACTCACCCCCTTCTATTGCTTGCTCAATATTCTCAGAGATGATGGAGAAAGTATCTCTCAACACAGTGATTTCTGTTATTAGACTGGATCCAGTGTCATAATGATAGGTGTCTGCCCAGAGTAACCCTCCAATTGACCAGGAGTTGAGATATCTGAGCCAGGCTAAAAGGTTCATTCACACAGAATGAAAGTTAAATAGTTTTGCTAAAGAAAATCACTAAATTATATTTAAAATACATATAATAGTTACACATATTATTATAGCACTTGCGGCAACTCTAATAGCAACTCTAATAGTAACTCTAATAGTAAATTCAATAGCAAAATTATTCAAGGTTGTGCATGATTACTCTTGAATAACTGTCATACTGGAACTCTGCTATAATATGCAATATTATATGAGCTGTTTGATATGATATTATAATTTCAGATTTAATTTAGTGCTCTATAGTAAGCACTCAGTATATATTGTTGGGAAGAGAATGAAATGTATCCTTTAATCTGATTGTGAAACTTATAACTTACGGCTGTCAGAACAAGGCTGCTCAACTGTGACTGCTGGCAGCAAATGGCAAGTCTTGCCTTCCAGGTCCACTACATATGATTTTGACTACAACAGAAATTAACAAGTAAATAAAATAAATTGAAATTGATTAGATCAAACTCTTCCTTTTGAAAAAAAAGTTTTTTTCCAGTCTTGCATTTTTTTGAAATTAAGATTATAACAGCGTTTACAGTCTTGATCTTTGTTTTCAAAGCTAAACAATTGCAGCTATAATGCATGTTTATGAAACAAGCTGATATAAAATATTATTCCAATTAGCCGCTGGGCATAATAGTTTTTGACAACAAGACTTTCATATATATATTGTATTCTTATGAATTTAACAACAAAATAACAAACATTCAAACAAGAAAATAGAGTTCCCATTACCTGTAAGCTCAGGAAGAGATATTTGCCAATAAATCTACCCTCAGAAGACACACTTTGTAGCAGCGCTGTCATGCCTCTGCTATAGTCAGCTGCTGCTTTTCCAACCACATCCAGATTAAGGAACTGCCCATCCGCCACGTGAGCAATCTTATCAACGACATCTGCTTCCCACTGCTCTGGCATACACATTCTTTCAGCTAGAGAAGTGCTGACAGCAACCACCAGCAGAGCTACGAATATACTACAGTATCTTGACATGTTGAGAGTGAATGTATACTTGAAGGTTCTTGTGAATGAATGATG